>JAHDVE020008278.1:0-18270 GCA_022606495.2 Halesus radiatus
CAAAAAAACACAATTACGCCTTTGTTAAGATGATAATTTGATTTTAAATATTTTACATTAAAATATCTGTTTAATATAAAAAATAAGATGTTCACTGATCTCCTAAAAAAACAGAACCGCCTAAAACGCAACCAGCCAGAGCCTACCTTCAAAACACAGCTCAAACCTGATTCCTAAGCATTAGCAAAGGATTTCCTCATCCATCTCCACACTCTCGCTCCTCAAAGAGGGTAGTCAACTATCCAATATCCAAAAACCAACCGTCCGACCAACTCACAAAATGTAAATGGATACACCGCCATTAATACTCAACTATCCATTAATCTCATCAACGAATCCGATCTCTTGATCCCTCAAGTTTCAAAAGTCACCCATGCAGACGCCAGGAACAATAAATCAAAACTATTGAAAAATCAAAAGTGTACCAGCAAAAAGTACAATTACGTAGCTACAACCAAAACTACGAAGCCTAGTAAAGCTAAAAAAGAATAACTTGTGGCAAAAAAGCCGAGATTATCTTCCCCCATCTAACTCGTCCGCAAACATCATAAAACCGCAATGACTTTCAACGATCTCTCCAAAAATAGAAACATCACCCCAAGTGACTCCAAGGTTCCCATGGAACATCGGTCAAATACCAGCTTTGTCAACTGTTCCGAGGAAGATAAGCAGGAGTTAATAAAGACTCCACTTCTCATGCTCGGGGGTAAAGGAAAGAAAATAACAGCCAGTACAAAAACTATTAAACCTCAAAAAATCCAAGGCAAAAATCTCTAAATATTTTCAAACATTGCATTAACGAATCTTGCTTCTCTCCCAGTGACAGCATGTTCTTAGAATCGAGATAACAATAATCAAACAATGATCTTAGCATAGGCTCAAAATGTCAAGTCAATCACCATCAAACAGCTTGCTGTATCCAATACGTTAATCTGCGAGTAGGTTATGGAAAGCTAGTGCCGATCATTGTAGGACGTGGAACTCTAATATCTACTGAGACAGGAAACAATATGCAAAATAGATGGTAATTATCTTTCGAACCACAAAGGTTTGACAGGCAAGATGAGGGCTATTCTGTTGGACTGGATGATGGAGCTTTGTCATTAATACAAGTTTACAGCAGAGACCTATCATTATGCTAAGAGTCTAGTTGATCGATACTTGACTCTCACGTAAAATATCAAGAAGGGGGAAGTGCAGCTTCTTGGTGCTGCAGCTATTTTTATTAGTTGCAAGTTGGAGGAAAGAGTGCCTCGATCTTCGGTGGAATTTGCTCAGGCGACAGGAAATGGCTACTCAGAACGATAAATCTAGAATATGGAGGGCGATATTGTCCGAGTTCTTAGATGGAGGCTAACTTCGCCCATCGCCCCGGTATGGATCGATTTGCTGATCATGAAGTGGACTATCCATCGTCGCAGTCTGGCTTCCGTTGACCTTACCTTTAACTAATAAGAGGAATAATTTCAGAATAAACTGCGATCACTTGCAATTTCAGTCATAGATGCACTGTTTCTTGACGAGGAAAGCTTGCATTATCCGGTGAGGTTGCTGTGTTGCAGTATATTTTTTATCGGCTTGAGTTTCTTGCACGGAGAGCTCAGTGAAGAGGAAATCCAGTACTCGCTTCCTTTTAGCAGCAGGTATTTCTTGGGTCGAGGCTCGTATTTGGTGACCCAGATCGGATAATTTCTGTCAAATGCTGCAGGACTAGGCAGCCTGCTGTAGTTGATGGGGTGCCTGCAGTTTGTAAGTTCCTATTTCTTCGCTCGAAGTAAGCTTCTTGTGTTGGGACGGGAACAACATCATGATGTGGATTTGCTGCTGTGCCTTGAGAAACATTCTCAGTTCATGCAGTAAACTAAATAATACTATATATGATGGCCTTATAAATACTTAAAAAAAAATAGGATTAATGAATAAATCAATGTTTTCCGAAATATGACTGATAAAAGTTTAATATCACAGCTGCTGAAGAATACCAGTCTTGAATGTATAGGAAATAAGGTATGTTTCTTTCTATTTCACTATATCCGAGTGGATGAACCCGCAAGACGAATGATTTAGCGTGTTTTATTTTGGTTTATCACATTTCTGCCTAAGATATTGCTTTAGCTAATTATTTATCCATTCATCGAAACAGGGTAAGTTTCTGACTGTTCAGTTTTCAACTTCTTTGGGGTGGTTATAATGTCCTGCGGGTTCATTTTTATACTCTGTTATGAATCTTATTGGGATTTTTTGGACAATGGAAAAAGAGTGACGAGCAACTTCCCTTTCTTTTGGCTCGACCGACCTTGTTTCTCGGGAGTGCCAATTAAAACAGGTGTATCGGCCAACTGGCTGATTGAAGTGATAGGGGTTTGGATGTTAGTATAATTATTGGCGTTGTTAACTTTTATTTGTGAAGCCTGGAATGTCGGTATCGGCTTGAACTGTTGCTCCGTTACGAGTTCTTTGGTTTCTAAGTTTTGTTTGTGAGGTTGGATATGTATGATTTGTCGAAAAGGGTTGATAGAGCTGGTAGTTTGCATGGATTATGTTATTAGATATATATCAATAGTTATAATAAAAAAACTGGCTTAATAAATAATATAATATTTTTATTTACAATCACTTTTATTTAAATTATTATGTTTGATAAAATTTATCTTTAAAAAGGAAGTTTTTCCCCATTTACTTGAACCTCTTGTTGATCTGTGTTTATAAATGACTAAATTGACATAAAAAAAACATGCGTATATATTTATTATTTGGTATATGAATATAGCGGCAAGCTGTACCCAGTCACAGGGGGGCTCGGTGAAAATAGTAGGCAGGGAGAAACGCTGCATTGGAGTGTCAATACGACGCCTTCGCAACGCTTATACAATCTATCTATTATTAGTTCAAATAAAATTATTTTTTATTTTAAAAGATATATTGTTATTTTTTGTTATTTACATTAAAATTATTTCGTAGTAGAATGTTGACATAATCTAGATATTCTATTTAAAAATATATAGATATGTTTATTACTGATTTGGGTAGAAATCAAAAACAAATAAGACATATATATTAATTATCTAACGAGGAAAAACAATAAAAATGTACTAAGAAATAACTTAAAACTTTTGATCACTATTTTTTTATATTTTGTTATTTTAAACTTTTATTTTTTAATAAATTGCCAAAGATTCATTCTGTCAACATATATAATAAATAATACCTTATATTTTTTATCAATATGATACGAAATCTCAGAAACGTGCTCCAGAAGCTTTCCTCAATGAAGAGAAACCCTCTTCTCACCGACCCCAAGTTCCCTGACATCCTCAAGCCATCAGATACTCTGGTAAACAAACATTTTTTTGTTATTCTCAACTGGAATACCATTTTGTTAAATAACGTTATTGCAGACTCCGAGACACATTGGTCCAAATGCTCCAGAAATGGAAGAGATGCTCAAATACTGTAAATCAGACTCGATCGACTCACTTATCCATTCCGCAATATCGGGAGTCATCCGAGACCCCCATGCCCTTCCTGGCGATCTTCTCCATGAGCACTAAATACCATAGTCAGAATTTATCGCGAAATTTCGGGAACTGAGCAAAAAAAACTAGATCTACAAGACATTCCTCGGAGGAGGCTTCTATGATAACATCCTCCCAGGAGTCATCCAGAGGAATATTCTTGAAAACCCTGGATGGTATACCAGCTATACACCCTACCAAGGGGAAATCTCACAAGGAAGACTCGAGTCTCTCCTCAACTACCAGACGCTGGTGACCGAGATGACTGGCCTAGACAGTGCCAACGCTTCGCTCCTCGACGAAGCCAGCGCAGGAGGAGAAGCCTTCTTCATGTGTTACAGCGCTCACAACATGGAGAGGAAAAAGATTTTCATAGATGAAGGAGTTTTTATTACCACAAGAGAGGTTATTGCCACTAAAGCCAAATTTCTGGACGTTTAGGTCGTCGTTGGCGACTATCACAGTTTGGGAGCGATGAATTTGAAATAGTATTGCGGAGTGGTTGTGCAAACTCCTGATAACCAAGGAATAGTGCATGACTTTACCGAGGTATTCAAGAAGATCGACGATTCGAAAGCTGGAGTTTACAAAATTGTTGCCTCGGATTTGCTGGCATTGACATTAATAAAACCCCCAGGGAAGATGGGAGCGGATTTGTGTTTTGGGACGAGTCAGAGATTCGGAGTCCCGATGGGGTATGGAGGACCAAACGCTGCCTTCTTTGCCTGTAAATCTCAATATGTTCGGAAACTTCCAGGAAGAATTATTGGGATCTCTAAAGATGCGGAAGGAAATATGGCTTATCGGATGACGCTCCAAACTAGAGAACAGCACATAAGGAGAGAGAAAGCCACCTCAAACATTTGTACAGCCCAGGCATTATTGGCTAATATGGCTGCGATGTACGCAGTGTACCACGGCCCCAGCGGACTCCGCAAAATTGGATAGAGAGTTAACGGACTTGCGCAGCTCACGGCTAGGTTGTTCGAAGCCTATGGCTATGAGCTCACCAAATCTGGTAACAGCGACATAGAGTTCTTCGATACCATAACCATCAACAAAATAAAATCAAAAGCATTGGTGGATGCTTTCGCAAAAAATCGAATGAACATTCGAACCGTCAGTGATACCCAGGTTAGTTTATCTTTTGATTAAACTACCACTCTCGCCGACGTTGATAAAATAAATAGTGTTCTCGCCTACCTTACCTACAAGGAAACTATCGATTTAAAGACCCTTGAATTAACTCCGAGACCTATCGCAAAAAATCTTAGCAGACCCGTCGACTACCTGAAACAGTCGGTCTTCAACGCCATCCATTCAGAGACTCAGATGCTTCGATACTTGTATCATTTACAGTCCAAAGATCTCTCACTCAACAAATCCATGATTCCACTGGGTAGCTGCACTATGAAGCTCAACGCTTCCAACTAAATGATTCCTATGACTTGGCCAGAATTTAACCTGCATCCCTTTGTGCCGCGATCACAGGCCCAAGGATATCAAGAGATAGTAACGGGGCTATCCAATTGGCTGAAGAGCGTTACGAAATTTGACGCAATTTCTCTCCAACCAAATAGCGGCGCCGCAGGTGAATATACAGGTCTTCTGGTGATCAATCAATATTTAAGATCCAAAGGTGAAGGACACCGAAAACTTTGTTTGATTCCCAAATCAGCTCACGGCACCAATCCTGCCAGTGCTTATATGGCCGGAATGAAGGTGATTCCAGTTGAGGTAAACGAAGGAATGATCGACATTGAAGATCTGAAGCGCAAAGCTGAACAATATAAATAGTTAGTGGGAGCGATCATGATTACTTTTCCCTCCACCGCAGGTATCTACGAAGAGACAGTGCAAGAAGCCTGCAAGATAGTACACCATTATGGAGGACAGGTGTATATGGATGGGGCTAATATGAATGCTCAGGTCGGATGGACGAGTCCAGGTTTCTTAGGAGCTGATGTCTGTCACCTAAATCTACATAAAACATTCGCTATTCCCCACGGAGGAGGCGGTCCTGGCATGGGACCCATTGGAGTAAAAAAACATCTTGCCCCCTTCCTTCCCAGCCACCCGCTCTTCCCCGAAGCGAACCGCAACCCTAATAACACTCTAGGCCCCGTAACGGCCACTCCTTACGGAAGTGCCTCTATTCTCAATATTTCTTATGCTTACATTGCTATGCTCGGAAAGTCGGGACTGAGAAAATCCACTGCAGCTGCTGTCTTGAACGCTAACTATTTGATGAGAAGGCTGAAAGAGCACTACAATATACTATTTGTTGGAGAGGGCTATTGTGGGCACGAGTTTATTTTGGACATCAGACCAGTCAAAGAAAAGACAGGAGTCACTGAGGAAGATATTGCGAAGAGATTGATGGATTACGGGTTCCACGCGCCTACTATGTCATTCCCTATTCCTGGCACATTGATGATCGAGCCAACAGAAAGCGAAGACAAGTACATATATTAATATATAATTTTCCCACATTAACAATATTTAAATATTTTTTATTATTCAAATCGTAGAGGAGAGCTTGATCGTTTCGCTGAAGCCATGATCAACATTAAGAAATAGATTGAGACGATGCCTCAAATCATGAAAGCAGCTCCATTCACAGCAGCCTCTTTGTTAAAGTCGGAATGGAAACATAAATTCACTAGATAGCAGGCAGCTTATCCTCTTTTGTGGGTGAAAACGAGAGGAAAGTTCTGGCCCACCGTCGCCCGAATCGATAACCCCTATGGTGATAAGCATCTGATTTGCGCTTGCCCTGACGTCGATTCGTATTTCTAAAAAAATTGATATTAAAATGAATTCAAATTTTTTTATTAAAAAAATAACTTAAGCATTTAGTAAAATAGCTATAAAAAGATGGATTATTAATCTTGTAATAATACTTCTTGTCATCTTAACAATGGTTAAATTTAATTCATATTATTTTTTATTATTATTAACATTTTAAATGTTTGTATTAAGCATTAATTTCTAAAATAGATATTGATGAAAAAATCTATCAGATATTTTGGTTTGTTAAATCCACTGGTATAAGTTATTTTTTTTTTAAATAGGCTAAATAAATTTTTTAGTATTCATCTATATTTAACAAAATTTTATTATATGACCCACGCTGATTTTATTTGTAAATATTTATACTATCCTTAATAATAATCACATCATCGACCACCCCGATATACGGTAGTAGCCATTAACTACTTTAAATATACCCAAGTTACCTTTTGAATTTTATTTTTGATTTTAATGCCAGATAATATACAATTTTTTAAAAAATAGTTAAGAAAGAATATAAAATATACTATAAAAAATATGACTATAGTAAATCATATATATACATAGATATTATATACTTAGTTAGTTATCAATATTTATTGTTTTATCTTTACCAAATCCTAATATTGCTTTATAATCGAAATATATTAATTGAATAAAAAAATAAAAACAGTTTCAAATCATCCGATGTTTAATGCTTTGTAACTTTCTTTCAGATTATTGGAAATTAATTTGTTTCTTGTTAATTCCAATATTTGACGAGTAGAAGCAGATCATCTTCACCTCTTTGCAAAATATTTAGTGACGTAGCTTATCACTTCTCAAATAAATTTATACACTATCCACACCTTATAATTTTTATAATTCCTCCTCTTCTAAAGCGAAATTTTTTGGAGTGTATGTCCCCAAACCGAAATTCGTGGCTATTACCTGCCTTTGTCGAATTCTTTGACTTGATAGTTCAATTAATTCACCAGGGAAGCTCTTGGATTGCTGAATATTGCCCAAAAACTAGATCTAGACCCACGAATGCGGAGCAAGATCTTTGTCAATCCAGCCTTGGTCTTTGATCACCGCTGCAAACTTAAGCATTCTCAAAGTCATAGACACTCCGTCAACTATCATGTGAGGCAGAAATTTGAAAGATGTATATAGAAAATCACAGTTATTTTTCCTTTAAAATCGTTTCGTTGAAATCGTGTGGCTGAAGAATTTACAGGAAGAATAGGCTGAAGAACACGTCAGAGATAAGTTTTTGATTTCAGATAAGTTGAGAAAGTTGGAGATGACTGTGAAAACTGAGTCTCCTAGATTCTGGAAAAAGAGATGAGGAATTTCAATGACTTAATGTTAGCTCATATTTTGTATGTTTCCTTTCTCCAACATTATAAATAATTTTTTAATAAAATTTTGTGAGATGACTTATTTTTATTTTGTTTATGTTTACTTATATGTATTTGTATAGATTTTTGTCTATATTACATGCTTAAGTATTGAAAGTTATAGTACATAATATTATTGGATTTTCTAAGATTAAACTACAAACTTCTCTGGTTGCTTTAACCAGATCATTTCGGAAATAATATAGTTTTCCTAATTAGAATCATAATTTCTTGTCAAATTTTAATTTTTAGATAATTTTATGTATTTGATCTATTTTTTTTTGGCTATTTTAGACAGAAATATATAAAAATAAAAATGTTTATACTGAAACATCGTGAGCAACGATTTGACGATATAGTTTCTAAATTCATACATTCAGATACCGTTAAACCAGTTGGATGAAGTAAAATGGAAATATTTTATTTTTATTTTTTTATTGCTTCTATTTTTTTTTAGTGAATAATGCTTAGTGAGGGCGTCCTCAAAAGATTATAAATAAAATAAAATATAATAATGGATAATTAAAAAAAAAAATGATTTCATCAACATAATATATATTACGTCAATTACGTCAATAACTATATTAAAATATTTTTATTTCGTATTTTATTTACATTTAATTTAATGATTTAAAAAAATAATTTCATGAACATATTTCTAAAAAAAATACTAGTTAGTCTATTTGAAGTAATGAAATCAGAGGCCTAACTGTTCAATTTATAAAAATTAGAAAACAAATCGATCCCAGCATCGCCTGTTTACAAATCTAGTTAAAAAGCTAAAGTTAGATCAACACCCCCTTATTGACATGCAAAAGCGAATGACTATTGATTTTTTAAAAAAATAGGCAATATTTATTTCGTTTGTCTCGTTTGTTGTTAAATAAAAGTATATACATATCACTTTCTATATTACATAGTTTTAATTTAAAAAAAAATACATTTATTGTTTGTTATAATTCGTTACTAGTACATTGTTACTTATAGTTCTAGTGGAATAAAAATTATATAGTAAAAAAAATTTGGTATTATTCTTATGGCAACAACTTTATTCATTAATAATAACTATGCATACATGGTATTCATGCATTTTTTAGGCAATAAAAAAATATAATAAAAAAAAAATATGACATAAGCCCGTGTATTTATATTCGGCTCCTCAGTCTAGGACGGGAGACCATGATCATGGTTAGTATCAGGAAATGGTCCGGGCTCTGGGTTCTGTGTTCTAGGAAATCTGTGATTGGGTATTGGGATGGGAGCTTTTGAAAATATATATATATATTTATTTATAAAAAAATGGGAGATGTTAGAATGAAACATCAAAAACTTTGATCTTAAGAAAAACATTAAAAAATACTTTATATATCAGTATTAAGTTGGTGTTCACCTTCTTTATATTTATTTAGTTATTTATCTCAGATATAATCATTCAACGTTAGAATAGATGACTAATCACTCATCATGTGACTCGATCTTTCAAGTAGCAACGACTACTCTTGGATCGTGTCCACTTTCAACGTGGGCTAGACATAGAATTGGCTGTCCCTGCTTTCAGGAGGGTCAGTCCTTGAGGATTCCTGGTTGCCCCCACTAATATCCCCGACATTATCCATCAACACCCCCGTCAGATACTCACTTGTTAAGGTGCTCGCATATCCCGATCTCTCCCGACAGCAACTCTCCCTGTTCTTCCTCTTGAGGTTCTCTATCTTGAGTTCGAGTTTCCGATTATGTTCTCTTTCCATCGCTAGAAGCTGGTTTAGGTTGTTTAATGTTTCACTTAATGTTTCTCCTCTTCGGCCTCTCTATCTTTAGAATCTTTATTTTCTTCGACATTCTTATTTCATATAAAATTTGAGCATTTCGCACTTTTGTTCCAGACATTTCGAAAGTTAAGACTCAGTGCATTTATCTAAATCCATGTTACGGGTGAATCTCAGGAGGCGTTGCTCGGTATTGAGTTCATCGAATTTGAGGGTTGATACGCCAATCTTTTCGAACGCTGTGACTTAAGTGCATTTTGACGATGAAGCAGACAACACCCTTTTATCGAACTTCGAGCGAGGGCTTGGAGTGTTGAGGATGATTAAATTTTTCCTATTTGATGACATTTACAATTTTGATATTATCTAAAGTGTATTAGGTTTCGAAATGATTGTTATTTTTATATTTTTCCTGTGTGTCTTTCAATATATTTTTTATTACTAAATATTGCATTGTAATAATATTTCGATTATTATTAATGTTATTTTTATTGGCTCATTTACATTTTCCATATAATCGAGATGCACGTTGTTTTAATTGATATTATTAATAGAAAATATCAAAGAGAAAAACACATCAAAGGGTATCTATCAAGCGTAAGTAATTCAATAAATAAGGAATGAAACTAAATTACCTTTAAAAATTATGGATAAAACATATATTAGTTGATTTTTTTAAAAAAACAAGATATTTAAAAAAATATCTTTTTCATTGATTAAAATTTGAAATCAAATTTCGAATTTATCCAAGTCATCACTTCCTTGTGCTATTGCCAAAATATCATAATTATCCTTATCGATTTGCTTGAAGTTGCTATGTTAATTTGCATCAGGCTTCGAAAAAATATTATAGTTGTTTTTAGATCCGGAAAGAGGTGGTTTGGGAGCGAGGCTAATCTGTTTTGAGTTTCGTGGTTCGAGGCTTGGTTCAGGCATATCGTTGTAATCTTCATCCGAGTCATCAGATAGCTCCATTCGCTTTGCCTCAGTCACTTTCGTGGTCTGAGTATTGGATTTTGCTTGTGCTGGTATGCTTGAAATAGAAGTCTGTTGTACTGAATTCATAGGCATTGAGCCAGACTTTATTTTCTGAGCGAGAGAACTGTTATGAGAATAAATGTTATTTTATATTTTAGGTAATGCTGTTTTCTAAAGAATTAAAGGTCTTGCTTCTACTTTGTTTTTATTTGAAAATTGTGTTTCTGGACCATTATTGTTTGTCCTTGGTTGGATCGCAGTTCCTTTAGCTGGTTCATCTTAAATAAATTTACTGTTTTAACTATATTTTTGCGATCCCATTGTGTTGCTACTTCCTTTTAATTTATTAAAATCGTTTGGCTTGCGGCCTCGATGGCTAAAATGATCCACCTGAAACTGATTATGGGATTAATTACTAATGCTTGATGCTTCTGATGATGAATCTGATTATTATTTCCTACGGCCAAAATTATCCATTGAGGCATACAGGTTCGTAGCTGTTTTGCTGGATAAGTTCTGCACTCTTAGCTGACGGATTTCCTGACTTAGCCTAATATTTTTCATGTCAATAGATAACTAATTGCTTTCGCTTAACTAGGAACCTTCGCTGCTGCTCAGTTCTCTTCTTCTTCTATCTAAATGCCTCGATTGTTCCATCTCTCTCATTGATTGTTGTTCCTTTATCATTTTCTCACCAACTGTCTACACAACTTTAGGAGATTCTTACTGGTCCTCATAGTGGCTGTTTGAGTACCGACTCTGTCTGACACTACTTGCCATCTGCTATTCGCTATTTTTCTTTTTCTTAAAATCATATTGTTCAGGCTTGAGCTGAACTGACCGAGAATAATTTTGACTTTCAGTAACCCCAATATTATAATCATAATCGTCATCATTTTCTATTTAAATTTTGATTGGTTGAGGAAGGGTTTGTTTTTTTCGAGAAATAGTATTTGAATATGATTCATTAACAAGATAATTGTTGTTATCATTAATTATTTATTTGTTTATTTTATTGACTTTGGCCTCTTTTTTAGTATTTTTCTCATATTCATTTAGGTGCTAAGATTTAGTGATTTTATGTTTTTCTTATTATTGTCTTATTGTTATGAATTCTCCTTTTTCTACATCATTATTGATCTGAAAATTTTTATATTCTTATTTTTTCAGCTTCGGCCCATTTTCTGAATTAGCCTCATTATGTCTGAATATCTCAGTGTACTCAGCCAAAAGGTTAGAGTTGAGTTTCGGAGTCGCTTGATTGAGAATTGCTTTAGCACTTTGAATATTAGTCAATGTTCTATTTTCTAGTTTTTATGGTGGTGATGGTGGTCGAATATGTATCTTGGGTGTAGTCTTTATGGCTTATGGACTGGCCAGTCTGGACACAGTAATATGTGCGTCTTCATTTGAAAGTGTATATAATTAATCCTAAGAAATAATTGGCTTTTAATGACCAATGTTTGATTCCGCCTCTTTATCAGTTTTTTAACGACTTTCCAAAAAACTATCCTTGCCTTCCAGAGCCAGACTAGAATTAAATTAGTCTTTGTCCGATTCTCTGTCGATGTTGTAAAATTCCTATTTACTCAATTGTTTCTTCTGTTGAGCAACTGTTGGCTGACTACTTACTTTATTGTTACTACGTGGAGGAATCTGTTTATTAGATGACAATCGCATGTCTGGCAGCTCGCTTGCCTCGATTCTCAATAAATTCCTATTAGGCTAATTCCCCGGCTACATTTGAGCCTCATCAACGCTGCTTTTCCTCTTTTCGAGACTGGGTTTGGCGTAAGTACTGTTATTGTTATTGAAGTTGTTATTATTGCTATTTTCGAATGAGGTGGAAGTTTATTTCATCGCTCTTTCGCCAGAGGATTTCAAATGTGTTTCCATTTGATTATTTTTCGTTTGACTAATTTCAGTTTCTAATATAGGTTGCTTTTCGGATCTACTGCGTTGGATGTTCTTCAGGTTGGTCGAGTCTTTTACTTCCTCTCCTCTGCTCTGATTTTGTTTATGCATGCCGTTTCTGAGTTAAATGGAGTGCTTTTGATAATTCTTCTGGCTCTTGAAATCTTCTTAATTGGAGACACTCTCTCCATCTAGTTCCATATCTTCTTCCGGACGGGGAATAATGTGATTGTTTTGCATCATCCTTCCATGCCTATATTTATCGCTCGTTACTTTGACAGTCTCCCGTTTGACCAAATTGTTTATTATTTCTTTTGAAGGACTTTGATTAACCTGCATGTTTCTGTTTTAGGGATTCTCATCCGGCTAGATAGAAATAAAATCATGGGTTGGAATTAATTTCTTCTTAGTAGCCATAAGATCTTGTAACCTTTGGGATTAGACTTGCTTGGCTTTCAGGATCTACTCCTCAACTTGTTGTTCGTCTATTATCCTCGCCGAACAGATCCAACGAAGCACGGACAGCAGAAACAGCACGCCCGACATAACTACGTACTTGTAGAAGGAATTCCGGTAAGCTTGAGTCGCAGCATTCGAGCAGCTCATAGAATTTCCGTCGTTATAGAAGGAAAGCATGTAGGCAAAATGGATCCCGTAGCCAATCAAATCTCCAGCAGCCCCGATATACCCAACAATTTTGGCTGTGTAAGCCGACACGCTACAACTACTACTCGGTTATTTTTTGAGTTGGGAGTGAAAGAAATTGACAGTCACTGGAAATATTGCAAACTGAATAATATATGCAAAAAAGAGAAGAATCGTGGATGCTGTCAAGTAAGTGCTGTGGTACATGAATTTGATGTCATGATAATTCTTGTGGGGACAGTTTCGGACTTCGTCGAGTGCGTTGTTGTAGAGATGGTTTTCGGTGGTGATCTCGCCAAGCTTGCTATCCATGATCGTGAGAGTGACCAACGCAGTCGCCAAGGCTAGAGAGATAACTTCGGTTATTATCAATATCGAAGAAGTGTTAACATTTATTGAGTTCTTATTCATACTGTTTTTTTTTGTTAAATATATTTCTCTCTCTCTCAGTATCTAGAGATTTTTATAAAATATAACTGTTCGGAAAAAATATAAAATAAAATAAGCTATATTATTTTGAAGAATATTTTCGGCGTCTCAGAACGAATGTTTTATTTTTTATTTATATTTTTCGATCAATTGTGTAGAATTCTAAAAAAAATATTGTTAAAGACTAAATTTAACTTCTATGCTTCTTTTTTTTTTGTTTATTTTCAGATGCTGTATAAAAATTTATATCCTGACTTATTCAGACCTCATACTCCTGGATTTAGTTATGTGGTTAGATATGGATATTTAATTAAACCTATACTAATTAACTTAGGAAGATATATCCTATTATTTTTCTTTGAAACAGTCCTTGTAATGAACATCTTGGTTTCAAGGCTTGTGTTATTTTAACAAATTACTAAATAGTTTGTTGGAAAAATACACACTCAAAAAAATCAACGATCAACCAATCCTGTGGGTGAATGCACTCTTCGGGCTCCTTTCTAAGCTAGTACTCTTGAGAATAGTTCCTGAAGCACCAAGCTGCATTTCAGGAGGCTAGTTATACCTCTAATTTCTGCTGATCGACTTTTTTATGTCCTCCAATTTTCTATCCATCTCCTACTAAGTGGCGTTGGTGTACTTCGCAATATCTTGAGGAGCGAGGCTCCATGATATATTAGGTGAAGGCATCGTCGGACTATAGAGCATTTCGCGGGGCGTGGTGCTCCAAGCTTGAGGGTTTGTGTTGTGTTCGTCTAATACGAAATCATCATTAATGTTGAGTTCCAAGTTGTGTTCAGAAGGTTGGAGGAGTGAGGTGTTGAAATTAGGCTGATACTTGGATTGTTGGCCCTGAAAGTAATGAAACTCTTCTGCTGGTCGATTAGAAGTGAAACTCATTTTCCTGAGTTAGTTATCTTTGAGAGTAGCCAACTTGTTCATATACTATTCGTAATCCTTCTCCAACATCCCCTCACGGCTCGTTCCATCTCGTTTGCTGCCGTCGTCAAGGTAGCGATTCTGTCCGAACGGTTGGCCATATGACAATATACTCGCGGGTGATTTCTTGAAGAACTCTGTCTGTCGGGCCGTGGGAGTAAACTTCATGCTTTTCTGGCCTCTTTCGATACCTAACATTTTGCTCTCTCCCATCGCCATCGATGGGAGGCGTAGCTCCTAAAACCTATGGTCTAGTTTAGATTTTGGAGAAGTGAGGTAGCTGTTCGAAGAGGCTAGGTTAATTTCTTATTTTTCCTAATCTCCAGGCAAAGTGAGTCTGGTCCGTTGCTGTTGGTCAGACTTTTTACTGGTGCCTTTCTTCAACTGACTCTTTTATCTTTTCTGCTTTTAATATATTCCATTAAACTCCAGTATCCTCATGATCACATTCTCGAACCGAACCCGATCGTCTTCGGCCATTGCTGGTTTCTTGGTTTTGGCGCCTTTTATGGGTTTGTAGTTGGAAAATTAAAGAAGTGCGGTCGACAAATCTATGTTTGAAAGAAAAAATCATATAGTTAGTTATATAGATACTCATTATAAAACCCAATTTTTTAACATACCTCGACAATCCATCATCATTCGAGTCGTTGAATCATCTTCGGAGCCACTCGGATTTTTCTATGCGAGGGCGAAAATCTTGGAAAGCACTGAAGGTTTGATATCTCTCATTTGAGATGTGCTGTTTTTGGAACCAAGGAGCTTGTTGATCCTGCGGAGACTCCTTCGGAGCGTCGAATAAAAGTGATTTTTAATAGCGTTGTCAGTTCTAATTTCAATTTTTTTTTTTTTTTTTAAAATGAAAGATAAGATATATAAATGAATGGAGTTCGGTACCTTCCTGACAATAGCTTGGCTATCTCGGTCCATTTGTTTCCAAACTGTCTGTGCGCCTGGAATATAATTTCTTCCTCTTCTTTGGTCCAGGCACTTTTGTTGATCGCTGCATCTAAGTGATTGTGCCATCTATAACTTCATCAAAATACAATTCAATTCACTGTTAAAAATACATAAGAACTAGATATGATTGAAAATATATGTCAAAGATATTCAGAATATTCTAAAAATATATGAATAAGCTTGAAAAAACAATCTATACACTTTAGTTAGAGATATACCTATATATGTATATATACATATGTATAATTAAAATATCGCAGATAGTCTGTGTTGATTTAGGATACAATTATATCGATACATTTATATTAATATTTATATACACATGTATGCGTAGGTAAGTGAGTATTTTTATATATATAACATTAAGTTGATAATATTTGTTTATTATTATTTTTAAAATGAAGTGAATGTTTAACCTTTATCGGCATTGTTTTCCCGACCTGCCTTTAAGGCCGTAGACTTCGACCATTTTCATGGCAATGACTGCCCATCGTTTGTTTCCAAACTTTCTTACCAATTCAGAAATTGCTTTATCCTCCTAAAAAAATATCGTAATTAAAAAAAAGGTGTTTTAATAAAAAGTCGTATTTTTGTGATGTGATTTATTTTTTGTAGTGGGTTTGGTAAGATTTTTTATGTTAAATGAGTATATGTGTATATTTTTTACATCTTCTTCCCAAGCTCTTCTGTCTCCCATTCGTCTGATAGTAGAATAGTAGGTGGTAATTGTGGTTTTGTGAAAATAGTGTTTTTTTGTATAGTTTTCCAAAAAATCTTAACAGAACAGTTTAGATTTTGTCTATATATATTTCTTCTTTGCTTTTGGGTAAGATAGGGAAGGAAAGTATATATATCTATATATATTTTTAATATTTTTTATATTTTTTGTGACTATAAGTATTATATTTATTATTTACAAATCCCCTCTTTGAAAAGTTATCAAAAAATATATCTGAAAAAAATACAAATTGCAAATGCCATCTTTTTTTATGTATGTATTACAGTTATTTTAATGCTATATTGAAAAAATAACCAACAAAAAAATGTTATACTCCTTTAAAAAATAAAACCTTAAAATATATTATAAATACATACATATTCCGATATGAAACTATAATGGCTTTCGTCTTTTCAAATATATATATTATAATATGTTAATAAATATACATTTATATTGACTGTGTTGGCGATCCAATCAATTCAGTAAATGTAATGTGTATATATTTAAAAAAATACAGGTATATAAGAATCGATCTGTAATTTCTTATTAGTGTTTGCTAGTAAATACTATAAGTAGGAAAGTCATCATGTTTCCATCGAACTGACAAAAGCAGTTTGGCTATGTGTCATTCAAACCTTATTTTTAGTACTTGGTTGAAACCATTAGCAAACTTCACTATTTTTTATAGATACATATATTTAAAAGAGATTCCTATTGTATAGTATTTTAAACTCTACATATGTATGATTTGACGCAAATAGGAATAATATCCGTTCTTTTATTGATTTTTTATAAATTAAAATATATTTAGTTAATTATAAATATAAATATCTACATACTTAATTTTTTTTATAAGTTTGAATAATATTTTTTCGGCAAATTTGGTAACAAATCAATTGAAAAACTCGAAATACTATCACAAATCATTTTATTCAGGTTATTTTCTTTTCCTTGAGGTCGAACGAGACATCTCTCTGATTTTGGATTTCCATCTTCTTCCTCCCTAGAAACCGTTCTTTTCCTCTTGGTAGTCTTCAAAAGTCTGTTCTATCTGCTCCTTCGTGTTCATCACAAAAGGCCCGTATTGCTCGATTTCTTCACCCAAAGGCTATCCCGCAATCAGCACGAAGTTAACCTTCTTGGTGCAGCTAAAGGTGTGGGTGCTACTTTTCTGGTCCAGGACACACACGTTTTCGAAGGGGATCGTATTATTGGTGTTGTAAGTCAATCCTTCCCCCTGGTACACAAAAACGATACTATTCCAGGTCTGAGGGATGTTGATCTGGAACGTTCCTTTCTCTCTGAGTTCAACATCGAAATAGTAGGTTGGTGTGCGTGCCAAAATAGGTCCTTTGACTCCTTCCCACTATCCTGATATCACTTTAATAGTGGCGGCATCCTTTTTTACTGACGGAATGTTTATGCCTTTATGCTCTTGATACTGTGGATCAACCATCTTGTTTGTAGATTTTAGGTTAATCCAAAGTTGGAAACCGATGGCTGGCTCGTCGAATGACCCAGGCATTTCTGCATGCAAAATTCCTTTTCCTGCTGTCATCCACTGGAGGTCACCGGGACCAATCACACCTTTGTGGCCTTTGAAGTCCTCATGGTGCATTTCTCCTTTCAGCATATAGGTCACTGTTTCGAATCCACGATGGGGGTGGTCGGGGAATCCTGCGGGAAGTTTTACATTAAAGTAGTCCAGCATCAAAAAAGGATCCAGCTTACGAAGATGCTGGTTCCCTATGATTCTGAAGACCCTAGCGCCATCTCCTTCTGCTTGCCAAGCGGGCTTGAAGATGAGAGGAGTAATTGTTTTGCTGGTTTTAAGCATGATATTTTATTTTATGTTGGAAGCAAATATTATAATGAATAGATAAAATTTATACATCTTATGGAACAATAAAGTTTTTATAATAACCCGAACAGGTGATTTGATAAAATTTTATCAATTTTTCTGAACAGGTGATTTGATAAATTTAACATGGTCGATAAAAGAAAAAAAAATATTTTACAAATATCGTTAATAATAAAGAATATTATTTTATTTATTAAAAATGCAGTAAACAATTCTCATTTATTGTGCAATTTGCTTTACACTTTTCGATCTGAATCGATTCTGGCCATTATTTCTGGAACTACTTTGCAGATGTTTTTTTTAAAAATAATTTAATTCGATAATAATAAAAACAATAATAACAATATAACTCAGGAACACAATG
>JAHDVE020008279.1:0-70323 GCA_022606495.2 Halesus radiatus
CAAATCTCATCATCGAGTACCAACTCTCTGAACGTGAGAGCACCTGGGAGCGATTCAACCAACTTCCACTCTCCGGACTTATCAAGCGCTTCTCATACTCTGGTAGCGTCAAACATTCATTCAAATGAATTGAACCAGTTCTTGAAGTCACAGGAAAATTTGAAGAATGCCAACACATTTGAATTGAACAAGCATAACAGCCAAAGCAACCAAGTTGACCAACTATCATTCCAACAATTCATGAACTCTGCTTGGCAGAATAGTCAACAGCAAGAAAAAAGCTTTTTAGAGAACGCTAAAGTAATTGGAAACAGCTTCGAATCAAGCGGAATTCACAACGTCCCAGTTCAAGGAGAGAGAGGTTCTTACACTCTTCAAATACAGTCTGCTGATGGGTTAGGGGGACGACCAGGTCAATCGGGATCAATTCCTCATGATCAAGTTCTCTCAGAAGGTCTTTTGCAATCTATTCTTCAAGCAATTGAACAGCCTCAACAAACACAAATAATAGTACCACAAGATCAGCCAATCATCCAGCACTTCCAAGGCGGCCTTCCCAATGGATTGATCGATCTAAACCAAGCTCCATCAGGTTTAACACTTCCAGAAGGATACGAGCTTGTGCCACAAGGAGAGCAGTTCTCTTCTCAGCAAGGACAAAACAGAGGAGACCAGAACGCTGAAGAAGAAGACGAAGAGACTGGACATTCCGTCAAAAACTCTGTCTTTATCGTAGCTCCTCAAAAATTCGACAAAGGACATCAACAGATTTCGGATAAGTTCGTGTTTTCAAACAAGGATGAAAAAGCACCAGAAATCGTAACACCCCTGAGCATCATCGATGACAATGAAATAGCGCTTTACTTCAACGGAAAAGACAACGACGTAAACTCAGACTACAACGATGTGGACCCAAGAAATGGTGCTGCCAAAAACGATGAAAATGATGAATTAGTATCAGATGATGAAACCAATGAGACAGTGACAGAAATATCAGTGGAGTCATCGATCAGCGCTAGCGATGATGATACTGAACACAAAAACGCTCAACAATACGGAAACAGTGATGAAACATCATCACACGCTAAATTCGGAGATAAAATCAGTAAAAAAATTGATGAAAACGTAGACGATGAATCGGACGAAGAGTCATAAAATAATTGATAAGTATTATTTATTAAATTTTGAATAGGTTTTGAATGTTTGTTGACTTGAATGCCTATTGATATCCTCCCATTCACGAGGGAACGACTTAAAGATGAACACTGTTAAAAGAGATATTGCAAAATAAAATGATTTTTTTTTATAATTTGTTGGTAAGTTGTCAAGTGCGAAAGACATTTAACTTAAATTATACTGCATCGTCCAACAGAAACTATTTGTCGACCACTATGTAATCAGATTATTCAAAGCAATTCAAACAACTTTCAATCTGATCTGCGCATGCGCTGATCTGTCACTCCTCTCTCTTTCACGGGTCATGATAGGAAAACTGAAGTTTTTGCCTTTACGGGGTCCTTATTTCGTGGATTCGAGTATAGTTTTGGATTGTGCAATGACTGAACAAATAAATTTTCTAAATATTTTATTACTCTGCGTAGGCGATAGATTTGGACTTTAGTATCACTTAGATTTAGTACCTAAAATTTTGAATGGGAAAAAATTTAGCTTGAAAATGGAACGAAGTAAAAAAAATTACGCGATGAAGCAATTTCAACCTCATTTCAACGGATTTTCGAAAAAGGCATCGCCTTAATGCTCTATAAGAAAAACCATCGGAAGTTTTATTGTTCTGGATTTGACAATCAACGAAAATATAATTATATACTTTCTTACTATAATAAACGAATAAATGATTGCGTACTAAAGTTCTGTAGATTGCTGTACTGGTTATTAAAATTAAAAAAATAACTACCTAGTACTTAAAGTTATTAATATTAAGTATCACCTAATACATGTTATTTAAATAAGGAATCACTTAATACGTGTTATTTAAATGAAACTTGTATTACTTAATACGTGTTATTTAAATTTAGCATGTATTACTTAATACATGTTATTTATATTAAGTATTACTTAAGGCACGTTATTTATATTAAGTATTACTTAACAATGTTATTTACATTAAGCAGGTATTACTTAATAGTTGTTATTGATATTAATTATTACTATTATTCACATTGAGCATTACTTAATATGAATTATTTATATGAAGTATTGCTTTCGGATATATTTTTTTATCAATAATTCATTACCTACTATTTAGTGATTGTTCAATAACGACCGCTGTGTATACAATACAAAATGAATGTTTAAAATTTATTTTTCTATCTGATACAAATTACATATGATTTATATTGTTATCATTTAAAAAAAAAAAAAAAACAAAACAAAAAATATCTTGCACAGGATTTTGATTTGGTACGAAATAATTGATAAAAAAATACCAATATGAATGCAGTTTCTTTTTTGGATTACGATCTAGACTTTTTTCTTATTACCGATCCGTTTTTCAATAAGATTCAAAATAACCTTTACTTTACTGCTGAGAGTGACAAAAAAATTTTATTTAAAAACTTTTATTTTTAATTACGGTTTGTTTCCAAAGGTGTACATTAATGATAATAGTAATAAAATGATGATTTATATAGCGTCGTTTTGTAAAAAAAATCACCTAAAAGAGCCATTGTAATTATTAAAAAAAAATTATTAAAAAGAAATACAAATATTCCCTCGTTACGAATAACCTGACAATATTTGAAAATCTCCTACTACCATCACAGTAAGCGGAAGATGTTGGTTGTGTCGTAATGGAGGACTTAGACAGCCGAGGAATTGAGCTCACGACGCCTGGTGAGAACCAGACGCGATGCCAACTCAGCCACTGACCGGTGAATTATTAAATTTCAAACTGTTTTTATGCATAATCCAGTTCACCTAATTTTTACAATAATTTTTTAAAAAATCCTTTAAAAACGACGTGATTGTAAGCGTAATTCGCAATACTTAACGTATTCTTGAATCCCGGGGAAAGCTAGATACAGTAAAATTTAAAACAAAAATTAATCGATTTTTTTCAAATTCATTAGATTAGGAATCTGATATAAAATAAATAAATTCTAAATACGAATTATGTCAATGTGTTATAGATTGACCCGATATATTAAATAACGCGTGCTATTATTTTATAAGGACGTATTTAAATATTGTTAATGCTGAATGTGACAACATTATTTCGATGGCCTAGTATCTGCAACAAGTCAAAATCTGTCGTTTTGAGGTAATCACTAATTTGTAAAAACACATATGCAAAAATGTCAAATTATATTTGTCCTCACCATTCTTTCTGTTCGGAATTAAAGTGCACATGGCAATCGTAATAATCTTCTTTCTTTGCTATATATAAAAATGAATATTTGTCTGTGTGTCCTCGATTTTCTAGATAATTTCTAAAAAGTGTTCACTGAAAATAACACAGTTTGTTCGTACTAGTGAACCCGCCATGTTGCATTAAGATTAGCCCATAGGTATACATCTCTGGTTATCCATAGATTACATATGCAAAAGAAAGTTTGCTTGGGTAGAATATTTTCAAAGTATTTATTATCTAGATATGTTTTGAAAAAATACATATTTGGATTTGGCAGTATTTTCGCTATCAAATCAATTATGACACCCAAACGACAATTAATAATTCACAACTTGGGTACACATCAGCTAATTCTAAATACTGAGGAACTTTTAAATGTATGAAGATTTTTAAGCTGGTTTTCGGCTCTTGGCAATTAATTTTGTTTTTGTTTTTGTTTCTGCCAGAGCTCCTTTCGGCGAATATATTGATATTCATATTGTAATTAATGAGTTTTCGGACTAATTGCAGTTTAATACTTTGCCATCGATTTGATTTGTGTGAAAGGTCTGTTATAATTAAGCAGGTATGTTAAAAAATAATTTAATTGCCATAATTTGTTTATAAATGCTTACCTTGTATACGTAGAAATATAGAATTTAAGTAAGTGGGTGTGTATCCATTAGAATATGTTTATTTTTTTATTTGCTAGTTGATAATGCGTAGAGGTATTTATTGCTTTTTCGATTTTTTTTGGTTAAAAGATGTTTTTTTTTATTATTTTTTATAAGCTACTAACTGCGAAAAAAATATGTCGCGAAATAAATTGACAAAAATAAAGTTTGTTTTATTTGTTACTTTTAATCCGAAATTTATTTAGATTTATGGGAAGGAGATGAGGAGGAGGAGGACGATGGAAAATTGCCGGGGCTATTCAGATCTGGTCATCAAACACGGCTAAACCCATTTAAATGGAATCAATCTTCCCAACATGCATCCAATGCTCGGTGTAACTTAAAGTGACCAGCTCAGGTATGGGGGCTCCATCGAAGTCAGAGTCAGTTAGCCTCTCAGAAGCTGGGCGTATTGTACAGAGCCCGCAGATACTGCAGATAGTACACAACTGCTGACCTTGTACAAATCGCAAGTGCGCCTCACTGTTGAATTTGATAACCATCTCTGGTATGGAGACCCAAAATGACCCAGGTTTTGTGCAGAATCGGACGAATCCCCTATCTTAACAAACGGATTGCAATCTTTAGAGCACAGACGTCAGGTGGGAATGGTGTCCTTGTTCTACCGATATTTTAATAAACGATTCTTTGAGGAACTAGCGCCATTGATCCTCTCGGCACCGCTGCATAGACAGGAGACCCACCAAACGCGTGCCCAACATTTGTACGTGGTTGACATTTGCCACATGAGAACGTGTCGTTTCCATGAAACGTTCTTGTGTTCAACAGCTCTGCTGTGGAATGATCTGCCAGCCTCTGCAGCATGGTTCTCTTCAAGACCGGTGTTCACTCCTTTCTATCCTCAAAAAGACCCTCCACACAGCATCCTCAAAGATGACACAGGCTCTGAATGAAATTATTATCCTCAAGGCTTCCTGCGTGGAGTACAAAAATAAATAAAACGTATTTAGATATTGAATGGTGATCTTTCACCAGGGCGATACTGAGAGTATCTGCAACCCTGGAACGTGTCGCAAACATACTATTCCTACATATTTTATATATAATTTTTATCAAATACTAGCTGTAAAAAAGAAAAAACAAATGTTTATAAACAATTAGTAACTAAAGTTATTTTTTGTACTAATGAATGAAATATAATTAATTTTTTATTTTCAATTATTTTTTATTATATTTAAAAACCTCATTTTAATATTAAATTATTGTAGAAAATAATATTAACCTAACCTAAATGAAACATGGAAATGGAAAAAAAAGACAGAAAACAAAAAGATTTCAGTGTTTATTGTGTTCCTTAGGAACTTTGTAATCATTACGAAGATAGCTGCCAATAATATGGGATAAATTTGGAGAATAATATTAACAAATCTTGAATTTGAGATATGATATCGATGGAGATGACATAAATTGAACTGGTCTCAATAGCTAAGTTGGTTAAGCGGTTGCCCCGGATAGGCAGAGGTCCTGGGTTCGAGTCCCAGATGCGACTGATATCTTTTTTATTTTCCGTCATTTTTTTTTAGTTTTCACGTTTCATTTAGGTTATGTTAATATTATTTTCTACAATGATTAAAAACATATCTAATATTTTATTAACTATTTGCTGCATCCATGAGTTTCGTCGTCGGCTCATAAAGCTGAGTGATGCCTTACTCAATATTATTCTATAATATTATCTTTTTTTTAGTACTCCATTTTAAACATTTTTTTCCAAACCAAACACATACATAATCTCTTTATAATTAATTATTGTTTTTTTCTAGATATATTATATTACCATACTATGGCAACACTAGCTTTTTCCCTTCTATTTTTGTATACTGGCACTTAATATGAACTAAACTATCAATTTGACTGTCCTAAAACAGGATTTGTTCCCAGTTGGGCAGTCAAAACTTTCTTAGATTTTATTTTTCAATAATGTATGTTTCAAATAAATAAATGAAGTACCCGGCGTTGCCCTGGGTTATGAATAATTGTGATAAACCTACCCAGTAATTTTCCTCTTCATTTCAACGGAAAACGTGCAAAATTTCATCAAGAAGTACCAAAATTCTGCTTTAAGGGGTGGGAAAGGAGGATCGGGAGTGGTTTTTCGAAACCTCGTATAGACAGTGACCTGCCTCTTGCTTGGAAAGTTAAGTCTGCAAAATATCGTCGGGTAATAATTAAGCTCGGAATAAAACTGTAGATTTGTATACAAAACAAGCACAGACCGGGACATTCTTCTTTATATAATAGAAGAAGATATTTGCGCACGCCGGGATTTGAACTGGCGAGTACGGAAACAAATACGGAAAATAAATGTACGTAAAACATTAGTGCTTAACGACATCTACGAGTAAGATATGTTACGTACATCAATTACTTCGACAACCAATGTTCAGATCCCTTTTGCCATCTATCGACGATTCCACAAACTATAATTAAATGTTACTTATAAAAATGTACATATCACCAACGGAATGAATTTTATGAAAAGGAAACTTGATACGCTATCACAGATGCCGCTAATCAAATTATTTTATACTTTTAGCACGTAGTGGTTTTAAATAATGAAATGAATTGTTTGTTGGCGGGTGTACATACGAAATACGAAATATGGAATCAATTGTTATTGTGAGTTTAAAGCTCAGATTGTGTGAAAAATGTTGAGATTCGCAAACAACGCAAGGTCGGTGTAAGCGTAATGAGTAAGATCAAGGAAGAGACGCTTAGGTAGTTTGGGGATATAGAGCAAATGAACGAGGGAAGGAGTAAGAAGGATAATTATCGTATGACGCGAATGTGAATAGAAGAAGCCGGGGACGCCCGATGAACACATGGCACGATCGAGTGAATCATATACTTGAGTCGGGCAATATCACAAGTTATTCTGTTATTCCGAGATAAGTATTTGATTCACTTGGTCGTGTCATGTCTTCCTAGAGCGTTCCCGGCTTCTTCTTACATTCACATTCTCCTCATGCATTTTCCTTACACTACTTTTTCGTTCATTCGATCTACATGGCCAAACCATCTAAGCGTCCCTTTCTTAATCTTACTCATAACGCTTACATCGGCCTTGCATTCTTAACGAATTTCAACATTTTCACCATATCATACATACGATTATAGAGCATTCAGTCTACTTTCATCCTTCCTCTGCCAGTACCATGCCTCACTGCCATACATCAGGGTTGGTATCAGCACTCCATTGTGGACTGATAAAACGGGATTTGTTTCCAGTTGTTGTTCAGTCAAAATTTATTTTTTTTTTTTAAAACACTGAAATTTATATTAAAACGTTTTAAATAACAAATATTATGTAGTATTATTGTTAAAAGGAAGATTCTACGAATTTTCGTTGATGGTGTATATTTATTTATTAAGGTCCCATTTCTACTTTAACATTTTAATACAATACGTGCATGATACCTACAATATTTAATAATAAAAATATAACGATATAAATCCGAAGAACACACAAAAACGTGACTAACCTTTCCAGTTGTCAAAAACAAACCACTAATCCAAAATGGCTGATAATGCTAACATATGATAAAGATATATGTATCATCATAACAAAAAAAAAATCGATAGTCGAATGTGCACAGCCCGCGAAAATTCAAAATTCTTCTTTTCTTTTGAACAAACCTTATACATTGTAAATGGTGATAAAAAAAAGATAAATGTATTTAAGAGTGGCAAAGAATTTTTATAATAGTGTTTTTGTACCTTGATCGACATTTAATAATCTTGTTAGCGTTTCTTATCTTACGGTGACGTTCTTGGAAATACATTTTAGATAAGATTATTTACAATCTCCACGTCAATTGGTTTATTGTATGGATTTATTCTTTATAAATTCAAGGCCAATTTGTGAATTTTTTCAATGTTCGCGGGTAGCAAAGTGTGGGGAGAGTCGGTCGTAACGGTCACCAGGAATTCCAGTCCATTTTTTTTTTATCAATCAAACTTAAATACCAGTATATTTCGTTTTACTTTCTAAAGTTCGTTTTCATGTTTAAAATAATTTTCAAGGTTCAATTTTTAAAGGCCATCAAAACGCTCAAAATCTATGGCCGGTCGGTTTTAATCAGTTTTTGAGGTTAGAATGTCAAATGTCAAAACAAGGATGAGTTTTACCGTACATAATTGTATATTCTATTCATGGTAAATCATAACTCAACATAAGTAATAAAATTATGTAGCTTTTTAGAAACTTTAAGTAAATAATAATAACAGTATTAACCATACAATATCATCGTATTGATAATTGGTTTGATCATGAATAATTTAATTTATTTCTTGAATAATGTATGTTTATATTAAACAACAATTATAGAGCTAAAGTTTTCCAAATTAACTTAAATTTTTGACAAAACTTTATAAATACATATTTAAAATACTAAAAAAAATCGAAATTATTTTTTTTCACACTAATCCAAAAACAGAATGCTCACGTGACGTCAGATGTTCCAAATGCAATGGTACCAACATAACACGGTGTTTTGATGAGCTGATTTTATTCCCTTTTAAATAACGATTTATATATTCTACGTATAATTATATATTCACAAGCGGCGTTTACTAATCTATATAAATATATATATATATTTACTAGAGTTCCTTGTTAGCATTACCTATGTATTAATGCTCTAATTTCATCAGCGGAGTTTTTTTTTCAATACTTTCGATTTTGACTCGCATTCTCAGACACCTCGCTCTTCAACGGGGTCGACTATTGCGTGAACCGCGTTTGTGTAACCTCGTAGTGCATTCGTTGTTTAAATCATTCGAATTTGATCGACTTTTCTTAAACATTTGCTTGGACTCCATAAAATAAGCAAGTAAGCAAGCAATAAGTGTTTGTTTTATTTAATGCGACGTCAAACCACAAACCGATTGCTTCTTATGAAAATATAATTTTCAATTCACAGAATCATCTTCCCAAACCTATCCCATGCTTCACAATACAACACAATTACTAAAATTGTTACTAATTGTTACACTGTTACTAAAATTTTAAAAAAAAATCACCTTTTGACAGATTCTTTTAATTACTAATTTATTTAATTGTAATAACATTGCTTATTAATATTATCTCTCACGTAATATTGCATTAAATTCTTATTCACGTAGTTATACCAGTACACAGATTGGCACTTAGAGCCGGATCAAACAAAGCTGCCTTCATAAAGGTTGATTTCTGCTTCACCAAACGAAGATGCTGAAACAAAAGCAAAAAAAATATATTTCGTTGTTATCATATGACGAGTGGAAGATTCTACTTGTATGCCTACTGTCAGGGGCGCCCTGGTGAAAGACCAAAGTTTATTTATTGTTTGGACATTTACAGATTATTAACCATATCATAGTTATAAAATTTAAAAAATATATATCTTCTCTAACAAAAGATTATCAGTATCATAATACAATAGTATTGTAGTATCATAATACAACCTTTTATTCCTATCAAGCCCTGGTTTCATAAATACACTTCAATGCCAAAAAATCATATTTTCTCCATAACTCGAATGAGACTAGGTCACACTTGTTGTCTTAATCATCTCGCCAGGTTCCATATAGTCAGCTCCCCTTAAATAGAGTGATTGTGGGTCAGAGAAAATTGTAGAAGAAAGAATAGATGGTCTGGCCCCACTAGCCAAGCATTCTGTGTTAAGTTTGTTCAAGTAGCGGTATGTGACCGCCACGGCTATTATGACAAATAAAAAATGACAGAGCGAGATGACGTGTGCTGGGGAGACGGGTGATGTCCGGTGTGCTCTCACGACGCTACTCGACACAGATTGCTGGTCGATAGCACCGTGAGAGGCTAACTTGGCGCACGGCGTAGCGCCTGGTTGGAATTCATGTATTTTTGGCAGTCATCCAGCGACGCTTGAACCGACATCACCTCTGCTCCCCTGACTTATTCTTGCTCACTACGCTTACATAAGCCTTGCATTATTTGCGAATCTTAACATTTGATCTCAACATTGGGAATTATGTAAGCATTAAATATTCCTGTTAAAAATGTTCGCAGGATGCACTATTTTGGTTTATTTATCACTTGGCAGAGATGCTAAATAATAAAAAGAAGTAAGAGAAATAGAACATAAAGCCAATATAATATACAGAAAGAGAAGAAAAGAAATGAAACAAAAAAATGAAGCATGATCTAACAGTTCTAATGGCACTGGTATAAAACATAATATAAGATATAGAAAGAGTAGAAAAGCATAAAGAAAGTTAAAATATTTCTAATAACGCCTCTATTTTCCATGACGTGTTAGAAGATGACTGATTTGCTTTTTAAAATATGTGAGACTGTTTATAAAGATGTCTATATCGTCACATTCTATATTATTGTATACTCGTACACTACGCATCCGAGACGTTGGATTAAAATAGGCAATATTGTTATTAAATAATTCTAGATAAAATGTTTTATGAATCCTTAAATAGAGTCTATTGGTAAATTTAATGTGAATACTACTTGGACTGTACGGGACGTATAGGACCCGCACAAGAAAAATAGTGTAAATATTTAGGCACCGGCACACAGGGACGCGCGACTATTATGATTTACGAATCCTCTTGAGAAAAGGGTTTGGTAGTTTCCCAATGAAGATGTTGTCGCTCCAAGGGCACTCGACTTATGTCACCACCAGTATGGTCGGTCGCTGAGGTAGTGGGTGGTGCGTCAGCGGTTGCTGGGTGTAGAAGATTGTTCTTGTCTGGTAGCGGCAGGTCGAGGTATCCAAAAAAGGACATGTAGTCCGTTCTACGGTTGAAGTGAAAAGAGAGCACAACACTATGAGTAAGCTAATTATAGGGCGCATGGCGCGGCCGAAAATTATGTGCACGTTTTGTGAAATCTCGGCTCGGTATTGAATTTGTGGTGCAATCTTGACTTGCTATTACATTTGTGGTGCAATATGGGCTCTTAGCTCGGTATTGTGAAATACCAGCTCTCGCCTTGGTTATTGCACGTGTTGCGTAATAATTTATATTTGGTTATAAAGAAATGTGTTTTATCTGTTTAAATTAATCAACTCTGTTCGATACATAGACAATGAGTAGTTTCGTGTTTGTTTTGAATAATTTTGAATAAGTATATTAAGTCAGTAGACTGCCTTCTTTTTTCCAGGGTAATAAAATGGAAGTATTTTAGTCGTTCCTCGTAAGATTAGAGTAAGCTATTTAATCCACATTTGAAAGACAGTCATATTTTTCCAGAAACGGAATGTCGCCAGTTGAAATGACATTAATCTTACTGGATTAAAAACTTAAATAATACAAAAAAAATGCAAATAAATTAACCGTGTTCAGTAACCAGATCTGAATAGCCAGGCACTTTTTAACGTTATCCTTTTTCACATGGTTCTCCTCTCAACTTCTTTTAGCCTTCCAAAATGTGGATACAGAGTGGTAGACTCTTCCAGTATTGCCCTGATGAAAAACCACCTTTCAGAATCTAAACGTTGCTTGAAAAGGTTGTAACCATGTTTGATTACAAGATTGAAGAGCCAGATATTCCCCTACCTTCCTCTTCCCTATACCCTTCCCATCTCCACTACCTCCAGCCTCTTTATTGATTAGACCCTAGGGCTCTGTGAAGTAGGATGTGTAGAAAAGAAAGGTTAGAATGTTGGAATACCGTATAAGAACCCCAACTGCTCCCGAATTTCCAAAACTAGTGGGACTTAGTATATTAGATTAAGGTATGTCCGGAAGGAATAAAAAATTAAAGAGGAAGGTTGGAAACTTTCTGGCTTTTCAGATCTGGCCACCAAGTACGGCTAAAGCCATTTCAAGCAACTTTTCCATTCCGAATGATGGCCTATCCCCAGGACAATCCTAAGAGTACATACCGCTCTGGAACGTGTTGCAAATATACAATAAATTTGTACAATTTAAATAATACAACTTTTAATTTAAAAAAAAAAAATTGCACACCAGGTTTCAAACCAGCCACGTAGAACCCAAAAAAAATTATATCGTAAATACAATAAAAATACCTCTCCACTGAGCACAATAATTTACTTCCGTCATAAATCAATAAAAACGCAAACAATGAATATGATTTTAAACAACAAATAGAATCTTGGCTTAACACTAGAATGGAAGCGTGTAGTAAAATTAATTCTTTTAAACTTTTTTTTTTATATGAATACCCCACAAGAGTTCCAACTGCTTCCAACCGTCTATAGCCAGTGAGACTATGGCATCCCCAATTGGGGAATGTTGTGAGGCTAAAGCTATCGGGGAGGGGTAGGAGAAGGGGAAGAGGAAGGTGGTGATATACCTGGCTATTCAGATCTGGTCACCAAACACGGCTAAAAGCCATTTCTAGCAATGTTTCAATTCTGAATGGTGGTCTTTCACCAGGGCGATACTGAGAGTATCTTCCACTCTGGAACGTGCGCAAATATACTACATATTATTTTTAAATGAATGAATTGTGAAACAGCACAAATTAATAAAATAAAATTTACTTGCGCACGCCGGGATTTGAAGCCGCAACCTACGGATTCGAAGTCGAGAGCCTTACCCCTAGACCTTGGAGGCCGTTACATAGAGAACTAATGTTTCACTGAAGTGCGGACCGATCACGCTAGCTTTCTTCAAGATATTGAATTCTTTCACCAGCAATGCGTTTGTAATCATAGTAGAAGACTGCCCCTTTTTCTCGTAGATAAGTAAGGATTTTATCACTGAAGAAATTTGATATTTTATTGTATGGTGGGAACTATATAGCGAAACTTACTGATCGCTTCTCAGATACAACGAACGAGAAAATTTAAGCAATGAATATATCTATTACGAGTGATCGCAATATTTATTACTCTAAACGATAAAGATTATAAAAAAATTGATGAAAAGGTCTAATTTAAAATGGCAGTAAAACATACTTCTCGCTTCCATTAATGGGCTAAGGAAGAAAGCTTCCGTTGGTTGATAGAACGGATGAGATGAGAACAGATGGTTTCGCCGACTCGTTTTTGCAAAAGTTGGCTATCGAAATTTTTCTTTCTTCCATTGTTTAATCAGTGACTTTTTAAGGCGCGCATTCCTTCCTATAGCCCTCTCATAAACCCGCTTCACAACTTAGCCCAACCGGTTTGTGATACAGTTCAGCTGTATATGCTTCGTACAAACAGGGGCGCTTTTGTGAGGTGTTATATAAAAAAAAGGAAGAAAGGAATTACCGCATTCCGATTTCAAAACACATTGTGCATTGGTACTCCACACAAAGTTCTCCATGCAATCGCAACCAGGCTGGCAGTCCTTCACACAATTGACCGGGGTGGATGCGTCTTCATGATTTGGGCCGCATGTTGCGCGACAGTTGTCGATGCATTCGTTGTATATCTGGAATCTCTCGGTGCAGATTACTGAAAATAAAAATTCAGATAAAGTAGTGGGAAAGCGCTGCTTGTGCAGTGGTGCAGGACTTAGCCAGAAGAGGTTTGAACCTGTGACGCTACAATTAGAACCCATGGCTTCGGACCAGTAATCTACTAACCGGTCAAACCTGCTCGATTAACATGGTAAATATTTTTAAAAAATCATGAAAAAAATAACGATTTAATTTTTTTTTACATTTATTTAAAAAATTACGGTTAAAATTAACACTGGCGTGTCATCTTGGTATGGCAAGGAAGTTTTCGAATGACGGTATCCGTGGTCGAGTGGTTAAGACTCTTACTACGAATCCAGAAGTCACGCGTTCAAATCCCTGTACCTGCACAAATAATTACATTTATGCTGAAAGAAATGTATACGTGTGACATTTCGGGACCAATGCCCGTTAGACGACCGCTAGTCAACGTGAACAGACACTTATCGCCTTGATGAAAGTTTACCATTCAAAATAGAAACGTTACATAAGCCATGCTTCATGAGAATATGTGAATAGCCAGGTATCCCTGATATAGATATACAAAGATTCCTACTACCATCACTCTAAGCGGAAATATTGCTTGTTTTGTAATGGAAGTCTCAAGCTAGCCGAGGAATTTAACTTACAATACCTGGGTAGGAAACCGACCCGCTTCCAACTCAGCCACTGAAGGAAAGTCATACTAAAGTATCAATCTTCGATTTAAATTTAAACTATTAATTGATTTTTGTCATTATTTCCAAGAGTGTAAACTAGTAGGTGGGTACCTACTTAAAGATATTTGCTACTATTGAAAGTGATATTTCTTAATGATACCATTATGGTTGAATCGGCTAAAGGTATTACAAATATTTTGCGTGGTTAAGAAGAACGACTGCGCTGCCTGTTCCATATATAACTTAATTTTAAATTTGAAGCCAAAATACCCTTCCAAAGTGAATTAAATATTTATTAAATTAAAGGTTTAGTAAATATCTAATACGGATGATAGGTATTTTATTTATTTTTATTTTAAATTATGAAAATTTTAATTTTCACAATTTAAGAGGACACTTAGAAAGTTCCAAAGCTATCTAAAAAAATAATTTTAATATTTCAAAATTTATAATGCATTAAGTGAACCCAAAACCGCATCTTTCGGTATACCACAAGGTACTGTCTCCGGTCCAATCATTTTTATTATATATGTAAATAAAATGTTCAACCTTCCCATAATTGGAGACATCATATCTCATTCAGACGACACTGTGGGGATCACAAAAGGAAAATCATGGAAGGAAACAACGAGAATGGCAAATACAAATCTTTATATACTCAAAACATGGTTCGACCAAAATTGTCTGTCACTAAATATTAACAAGACATAATTCATCTCATTCTCTTTAAAAGAAAAAAAACTTTGAAAACAATATTTGTATCAAAATCCATTCATCACAGTGTCCAAAAAAATGCGACAATGCCAAATGTTTATACATCACAGGCAAAAATAGGATGAAGTATCTGGGTGTTTTAGTAGACAGTCAACTAAAATGGAAAGAACAAGTAAAGCAGAGTTAGAAAACTTATTTACATATTCATTAGATTGAGAGAAACATCCTATCATCCAATATGATGAAAATAATATATTTGCAATCCTTTTGCACTCTGACACGGCCCGACTCAAGCGTTTCATTCACTTAATCATGCCACGTCTTTCTCGGACGTCCCCGGCTTTTTCTTCCTTTAACATATGCGTAATATGTTCACCTTAAACTCCTTTCTTCCTCTATTCACTCTACATCCCCTACGTCCCTTTCTTAATCTTTCTCATCACGCAATAATTACTCTACCTCTACTGGACCTCTGAGGCCGTCACAAATTTTCAACGGGAAACGCGGAAATGGATTCATCAAAGAAGGGGCACATTCATTTTACTGTAGGTTTTTAACATACTTACTTACATATCTCTTTAAACACAGAACTCTATTTGACAATGTACAAAGTGCTCGCGATACTAGATCTAAAGCGCATAATCTCTCACTTATCCGTTTCCCTAAAACAACATTTGGCCAGAGAAATTTTAGATATTTTGCAACATAGCTAAGCAATGTACTTCCGCTGGCCATTAGACTGAACACAAATTACGATAAATATAAATTGGATGCCAAGATTTGAATCACTCGCCAAGACAGATCAAAATTCAATGATTTAAAAAAAACATCCCTGTAAGCATGATATAATAATCAATTGACCCTTCAAACTATTTACCATAACATTATACTCTAAATCGTAAACTTTGTAAACTTTGTTTACTTTGTTTACTTTGTAAACTTTGTTTACTTTGTAAACTTTGTTTACTTTGTAAACTTTGTTTACTTTGTAAACTTTGTTTACTTTGTAAACTTTGTTTACTTTGTAAACTTTGTTTACTTTGTAAACTTTGTTTACTTTGTAAACTTTGTTTACTTTGTAGACTTTGTTTACTTTGTAGACTTTGTTTACTTTGTAAACTTTGTAAACTTTGTAAACTTTGTAAACTTTGTAAACTTTGTAAGATTTGCAATTTTTGTAAACTTTGTAAGCTTTGTAAACTTTGTGAACTTTGTAAACATTGTAAACTTTGTAAACTTTGTAAACTTTGTAAACTTTGTAAACTTTGTAAACTTTGTAAACTTTGCAAACTCTGTAAACTTTGCAAACTGTAAACTTTGCCTGCTCTCAACACAGGTTCTCCTAGTGAGACAAGCACAGTACCATAACCTTTTTATAACAAAGAGGAACGGCTACCCATCCAAACTGAATGACATATTATTTTAATTAAATGTTTAGTAAATATCTAATATGCATGAGAAGCGTTTTATTTATTTTTGTTTTAAATTATGAAGTATAAGGACATGAAAAAAAATATATATTCATGATTTTAGAAGTAACTTAGAAAATTATTTGCGGGTTTATTGTATTTTTTTTTCCAAATACGATTAAAGTCTTTCCTATGCTCTTCTAATGTAAAAATGTTTAAGGTTTGTTCAATTTCAACATAGGAGTAATCGCCTCTTTCTCGCCCTAATCTCCATGCATTTCCACGTAAGAAGCGATGTTGTACATATTCAACATGATGAATATGAACAGCATAGAAAGGAGATCAAATGACACTGGCATATTCAAGATGAGGGCAAACTAGTGTAGTGTAACGTAGCGTAACTGGTAACGCTGATTTGGTCCAAACAAATTCTACTATTTTGTTGGAATTATTCCGACCTACGGGAACTGGGCGAATTGTTTACTGGATCAATAATGAGGGATCTCTCATATTGTGGCCGCTATCTTGGATCCTCGGACCGATGTCCAAATCAAATTCCTGTATCCTGAAAATCACCCAGAAAAACACATGTGTTTAAAAACGTACATCATTTCCTGTGTAATTAATTTCCACCACTTTGGATTCCCAAGTGAATGTGGAAATCAGTTTAAAACAGTGAAAAAAAGTCCCATTACAAATACCGTGTTTTGATAAATATCACTGACGCCTAATCCCATATTCTCATGGATAACAATTCCAAACAAAATAAACGATTTCCTACGCCATGAAAAACAAATAAGTGCGTAAATAAAAAGCAAATATAATTTAGTTTTTCCAGGTTTACCGGGGTAAAGTACAGTAACATCGGGGAGTGATTTGAAATGAAATGGTAGAAGTAAAAAGGATGAATAACGTTTTTCGAAATTTCGTTGTTTTTTTTTCCATATGTTTCCATAGAAGAACAATTTTACCACGCAAACCAGTCAACTACATATTATTTTGCGATTTGAATATCGAACAACGTTGTTTGTCTTCTGGCCCACACGGAAGGCTCTGAGGGAAATTATTTCCCCGAAGTTGTATATCTTCTTTGGGGATGCTGTGAAGGAGTGAACATGGGTCTTGAAGAGACAAAATGTAAAAAATTGGATTAAAAGTAATGATAGGGCATTTACCGGTGCACTCACCCAAATTAGAAATTATTGATTCAACGATGTACGAAGCATACCTTAATATAAGTGTATATTCATAGGTATTTTAAAATAAAATAATTTGCAAAATTACCGCCTTAACACAGGCTAGCCTAGTGAGTTATGTTATGTGAAACTTCAATTATTACTGTTATTATATTATTTTCTGTTTTACTTTATAAACCACTGTACATTTATTATATTATACATGTCTTTTAGCTATAGTTAAATTTAATTACAATAGAGATTTTATTATTATTATTGACAAATGTTAACCGTGTGCAAATGTTTGGCGAGCATTTGGCGCGTTTCCCGACTGCACACTTGTGCCAAAAAGATCAATGACGCTAGTTCCTCAGAGCATCTCCCATTAAAATACAGTGGAACAATTTTTTTTTTTTTAAATTTGATTTACAATAAATTAAAAAAAAAATTAAATGGAGTTCTAGGAATTAAACAAAAAAAACAATTAATAGTAAGAACAAGGACAACATTCCCACATGACGTCTGTGCTGCAAAGATTTCAATACGTTTGTTAAGATTTGGCGAATCTATCAAACGGACGACCCGTTTCTGCACAGAGGGTTGTTTCAAATATTTTGGGGCTTCCGACCAGAAGTGGCTTCCAAATTCTATAGTGGGATGCACTTCCGATTTTTACACATAATATGCAGTGCATATTTTGTAGATACAAAAATCAATGGATTAAGTAAAAACAAATATTTTTTGGTTCCTCCTTTGGCCGCCTACAAATTCAATTCTGTTAAGCTATGTCTGTTTATTTTTATACTGCGACTAAATTCTAATTTAAAAAAGCAAACGGTTTTTGGTTTCGTGTTTTATCGAATGCATATCGCCTAAGTTAGGCGATTCGAATACTTTGTCGTTCACCCACGCTTCAACCGAGCATATCTGTTTTTTTTTACTTGCACCTCCCGACCACTCCGCGTTCGCCCGCCTGATTAAGAACAGGAGTGGTCCTAAAACTGTGCCTTGTGGAATCGAGAAGTTACTACCTTCCGAATCACTTAATTCATTTAACAATTTTACCTGCTGAGGTCTTTTATATAAAAAGCTAAGTATTCATGATGCTACGGTTCCATAAATTCAAGTAGGTTCAGCAAAAATTGGCCCTCCACTCGCCTGTTTTTATCAATTTATAACACATGTGTATCTTAGTTCATAGTTTAGTTGTATATTGCCCTGAAGAAGCTACGGTAGTAGCGAAACCCGGTCTGCAAAAGTATATAATAAATAAAAGTGATGTATACAAAGTTATTGTTTTTTTTTTAAATTATAATGTCACATCACCAAGTTACCGCTTCATATGAAAATATAATATTAAGGTTTCACAATAAGACCAAGAAAACAAGATGTATGCATATAAAAAAAGCATATATATTACGTAACGTAAATTGTATTTATACATGAAAAAAAAATTTGGACAAAAGTAAACAAATTAAAGCCGTTTCTTGTTATCACTGAAAAGTATTTTTTTTTAAATTATTATTCTAATTTTATATATTTTTTTTATTTTCTCTTCATAAAAAAAACATAATACATAACAGAAATTTGTTGCCAAGCAGCAATTTCTACCAACCATACCGTATTCATCATAACAAACTTTTTTTAAAATTTTGTTTAAATCAAATTTAATAATGTTATTATTAAGTTATGCAAGTATTTTAGTTTTTATTTTTGTGACTGCCGTTTCGGCGTTCAATGCCATTTTCAATCTGCGGTTAATCCATATTGCGACAGCTTATTTATTTAGTTTTGTTTACTCCCATCCAATTCTAATTTGGACGGTGTTTAAAATAATTATTTGTTACCGGTAAAACCGATTCAGTTAGAAAATAATTAAAATTATCTATTATGTGGGGTGTTTACATTTATAATGTGGTTTCCCCGTATTTAGATGATATTTTTTTCTTAATTGATTTATTTAAATGTGTTATATTGTTTTGGTATTGTGAACATACTTTTTAATTAATGTTATATTAGGATACTTCGTTCGTTTATTAATTTCAAACTGTTCAAGTAAATTTAATCTAAGACCCTTTCTTCGTAAGGATTTGGGCTCATTGCTGTCAAGTGGGACGTTATTATTCACTGAGAGATGTTCTGCGAATTTTGATAAGGTGTTAAAGTTTTCTTTGAATCTAGTTGAGAATGCCCTTCTCGTCTGCCCGATATACTCGTAGGTAGCGTTCCAGTCGGAGTGGCTACATCCGAATTCATTAAAAATTAAATGGAGTTCTACGAATTAAACACAAACAAAATTATTAAACTAACTAACTAACCAACCATTTCCGCCGTTTTCCAGCAGGGGTGGGCAGAGAGGACAGACTGCCAAAAAATTCAATATTGTCATTTCAATGTATTTCCTATTTTCTATGTTTGAATCTTATTACAAAATTTTTTTTTTTATATCGAGATACCTAACCTTACAATACTTAAATGTTTTACCTTTACAGGAGCGAGAAAATTAATTAAGAAAGATGGACTTTTACCCTTTCCTTCAGAGTCAAAGGCCATCAGTTTTGCCAGAGTGGACTGCATCAGGCAAAGAACCACGAAGATGATTGTAATTTGCAATTTGAAACCTAAAAAAAAGCAGAACCAAAAAAAAAATTAAAATCACATCTTTACTTTATTTTTTTTAATGCAATAATAATAATAATAATAATAATCGGATCATTTCTATAGCGCCGCTTTTGTGAAAAATCACCTCAGGGGCGCTGTACAAATATTACTTCCTATTCTTATATTACGTCTATTCTACGAATGTATTATTATTATTTTTTTTTTTTTTTACATTTATTTTCTCTTTTTGGACAGGCTATCATTACACATTATTTATAGAACATATAAAGAGATGCAGTTAAATTATCAAAACTAAATTTAATGTTAAATTGAAAAAAAAAAAAGCTAACTGTATTTATTCCTTACGATATATTGCAAGACGCTAATACAAATGATAGAGTGATTATTTCCATTATATTCAAGAATGTATTTAAGCTAAGACAAAGAATTATTATCCATATTTTTTAGGATAAATAACACAGAATACTCTTAAAAGAGTGGAGCGGCGGGGGAGGATGGTGGCAGGGGGAATTGATTCATAGGGTCCTCAAAATCTTCTTTGCCTTGGTGACGCCCCTGGACGGCGTGACGGGACGGATTGGTGTCGGTCTGCACGTACGCCAGGTGGCGATAATAGGCCGGCTTCAGGATCCGGAAGGAGCACTTCAGCGTGTCGTCCACTTATAGGTAGGAATTCACTGTGTACGAGTATATGATATTTATATTGCAGTTGCCTACATCGCGCTACAAACTATTAGAGTTTGTTACACGTTTCAAAAAACATTTTGCAATTTTAGAATGGGTATTCCTAAAGAATGCATACAAAATCAAACGTAATTTCATAGAAAGTCTATACCTCCTTGAGTGTTATAAATTATATGTACCAAATAAGCCAAAGGCGGCACCATGGTCTGCTATTCATGCCACATGGCACAATAGACGTGTTGGCTCAGGAAGCATCACACGGGGTATGGCGCTGCTAAATAAAATCTCTCTTGACATCATGAACATAACATAACCTTAACAAATGAATTTAAAAATATACTCAGTATTCACCAGTTTATAAATATGCATTGATATCTATCTACACGTTTCGAAAGCGACGCTCTCATCGTCAGGAATACATGAATAGTAAAAACTATTCTGAATTAGCAAATCGTATTTTAGAAACTAATTTGATATAAATGAAGGTTTACATTTTTTACATACAAATACAACTGGTTTACAAATAGACAAATTTGAAATTTTATAAATCAGAAAAAGCGTTAATAGCGAATTAAATTTAATAAATAATCAAACGTATATTTTTTTAAATAACTATCATATATTTTCGATTAATATTAATAATAATTTCTTTGTTAATTTCTAATATTAATTAATTACTTACCTACATTAATAAATTTTTGTTTATGTTTATAATTTGTCTATTCTTACATTATCCTGTTCTTATTTTTAACATTTGTCAATACTTAACTTACTAACTAACTACCAACCACGCCGTTTCCCTGCAGGGATAGGCACATAGGACGGACCGCCAAACAACTCGATCTTGGCATACACTTCTTGCTTCATTCACATTCATACATCGTCTCGTACATTCTCTTCTAAAATTATAAAGAAATTATAAATTTTAACGGTTTCAAGGGAGATGCTAATATGTCTATCTTAATTTGTGTAATTTTATTTAACTTGTGTGTTGAAATGTATTTTTGTTTCCGTTAAGGTGTATAGTAAATAGACCTAGTCTGTTAAAAAAATACAGTTTTACCATGCATTCATGCGCGCTCATCTGGTTTTCTTTTGATAAACCCACAATTCCTTTCCATAGACCTTTCACACTGGCAGATGAAAGGAATTATTTTCATCGGGTGTCGAGTTAACTAACTAACTAACCATCACCCCGTTTCTCCGCAGAGTAGGCAGAGAGGACGGACCGCCAAACAACTCGATCTTGGAATACACTTCTTGGCTTATGCACTTTCATACAACGTCTCATACATTCTATTCTGTTATTCCGACTTCTGACATGGCCCGACTCAAGTATTTGATTTAGTTGATCGTGCCGTGTCTTCCTCTGACGTCCCCGGATTCTTCTTCCATTCACATTCGCGTCATATATTCTTCTTACACTCTTTTCTTCGTTCATTCGCTTTACATGCCCAATCCATCTAAGCGTCCCTTTCTTAATCTAGCTCACTACGATTACATCAGCCTTGCATTCTTTACGAATCTCAATGATTTTTTATACTATCATACATGGTTTTACCACACATTCGTCTCAGATATCTCATTTCTACAGCATTCCGTCTGTTTTCATCCTTCCTCTGCCAGTTTCATGCCTCACTGCCATACATCAGGGTTGGTATCGGCACTCCAGTGTGGACTGCTAGTTTCGTTTCTTTGAACAACTTTTTGTTATCGCCAACCACGTTCAGTCCTCCATTAAGGGAGTTTCCTGCATTCACCCTTCTTTCAATATCCCTATCAGCCTTTCCATCTCTCGTAAACATACTTCTCAAATATACAAACTCATCGACCTGCTCCAAGTATTCATCATTCACAACTTTATTGCACACTGTTTTCGTACTCTCTCTTTCAAACACCGTGACATTAGACTTACTTATATTCATTATTAGCTCATTCTTCATACATACTTCGTTCATTCTAGATACGAGAGACCATAGATCGTCCATACTGTTAGCAATCAGCACCGCGCCATCAGCATACAACAGGCTACATACTTGCAGACTACTCATTTTCGCACCAAAGCCCACCTCTTTCAATTCTTGCATACAATTATCCATGTGCAGATTGAATAACCACTCTCGAATTAATGTAAAAAAGATGTAAGATCCAGGTTTGGCACAGGTCTAAAAATAAAATACAGCAAAAATAAAATAAAATGAAGACATTGCAAACTCACCCATTTTCAAAGCAGCCTATTTTGCACGAATCCAACGAAGAATGGACGAGTTTAAAAACAAAAAAGTAGAAAGACGGCCTTTTTATAAAGTAATTATAATTATCAACATAATTATTCAACGAAACCCAAAATTAACGTATTTTGAAAAGGCAGAACCACTTGTGTTAGTTAACAAACAATTGGAACGTGAACAAAATAAGGAAAATCTTTTTAATATGTTTTGACAAAGAAGCGACAAATTATGCGTTTAAACAATGTAATATTATGTTCGGTAGAATTCGTTAAAAAAACATCACAAGACCGGATCTGCGAAACACGAGTTAAGTAAGAATATTATGACTTATTTCTGTTTGAATTACGCAGCCACCACGCGTGTAATATTCGTGTAATAATGCATTTCAAATCATTAAATAGTATTATTATTATCATATTTATTATGTTGTTGTAGTTGTTGTTGTTGCTGTTGTTGTTGTGTTGTTGATGTTGTTGTTGTTGTTGTTGTTGTTGTTGTTGATGTTTTGTTGTTGTTGTTAATATTTTTGTTGTTGTTGTTATTGTTGTTGTTGTTGTTGTTGTTGTTGATGTTTTGTTGTTGTTGTTAATGTTTTTGTTTTTGTTGTTGTTGTTGTTGTTAATGTTTTTGTTTTTGTTGTTGTTGTTTTTGTTGTCGTTGTTGTTGTTGTTGTTAATGTTTTTGTTGTTGTTGTTATTGTTGTTGTTGTTGTTGTTGTTAATGTTTTTGTTGTTGTTGTTGTTGTTGTTGTTGTTGTTGTTGTTGTTGTTGTTGTTGTTGTTGTTGTTGTTCTTTTTATTATTATTATTATTATTATTATTATTAGTGTTATTATTATTATTATTATTATTATTATTATTATTATTATTATTATTATTATTATTATTATTATTATTATTATTATTATTATTATTATTATTATTATTATTATTATTATTATTATTATTATTATTAAGAAGGTTGATGTAAGCGTAATGAGTAAGATTAAGAAGGATGCTTATATGGTTTGGGCATGTAGAGCGGATGAACGAAGAAAGGCGTGCAATAAGAATATATAACTACAATTGGAACACGAGAATGATTTCATCCCAACAATGCGTCAGCATTTATGTTTTTAAATAAGATTTTCGAGAACACAAATAACAACAATTTTTTGATTTGTTAGCCCCCAAAAGGCACACAAACTAAAACAGTTCGGAGGGCTTTGAAGCAGAGAATGGACGGTTACCACTAGAGGGTCTCCTCTTGGAGTAAGAATAACCTCGTCGAATTTAAGGTTTCAGAGACCCAATCATGTCTGATTACGTCTAAAAGTGATCGAAATGACAATCTAGTCTTCGTTAATGAAAGCAATCTTCCCAACAAGCCCTCCATTGATATGCTTGGTGTAAGTGATCATCTCAGGTATGGGGGCTCCATCGAAGCCCGAGTAAAGTTAGCCTCTCAGAAGCTGGGCGTACTGTACAGAGCCCGCAGATACTTTAATAGTACACAACTGCTGACCCTGTACAAATCGCAAGTGCGCCCCATTGTGGAATTTGGCAGCCACCTCTGGTCGGGAGTCCCAAAATATCTGAAAAAAAACCTTGACTCTGTGCAGAAACGGGCGGTCCGTTTGATAGATTCGCCTATCCTAATAAACGGATTGCAATCTTTGGAGCACAGACGTCAGGTGGGAATGCTGTCCTTGTTCTACCGGTATTTTAATGGAAGATGCTCTGTGGAACTAGCGTCATTGATCCCTTTGGCACCGGTGCATAGTCAGGAAACACGTCAAATGCGTGCCCAACATTTGGACACCGTTGACATTCGTCACATGAGAACGGGTCGCTTCTACGATCCGTTCTTGTGCTCGGCTGTGGAATGATCTGCCGGCCTCTGTGTTTCCTACATCCTATAACATGGGTCTCTTCAAGGCCCAAATTCACTCCTTCCTATCCTCTAAAAGACCCTCTACACATCGCCAAATATGATATAGGCCTTGAGGGAAATTATTTCCCTCAGGGTCTCCTGTGTGGAGTTCCTGTAAAAAAAAATAATCTAATATGAGAATAATTTTTATCAAGAATGCGTCAGCACGTTTTTCGTAAAGATATTTTTTTTGAACATGAATAACTGCATTTGGAACATGAGAATTGTTCCAATCCAGAGTGCGTCAGAATGTGTTGACATAATTTGATTAGCTATGTTTCTTTTACTTACGGTGTTCGCTGGGAATACAAACCCATAATTGGGAAATGGAGTGAGATTAATCCTTTTTTTTGTTGGTTCTGTTTCTCTCTGTCTCAGGATATCGGCTCCCCGGGGTGACGCGGCGTACACTTTGGTAACCATTGCCTCGTCCAGGGCCGGTACTATGCTAGCGCAATTGGAGCAGTTCGCTACATGCGACTGATTACCAATTCGCTGATGTCAAAAGAACATGTGGAAGTCGATAGATGAGATTACAAGGTTCAGCCTGTTCTAATTTGACCTCAAGACCACATGCAAATGATTTAATTGTGAAAACAGTATTCTCCTTAAAATATCGCTGTTCGGTTTCAGGAGTAAGATCATTATTTGATTAGTAGTTTTGTCCATATTTGGTATGTTTAACTATTCCTATTTCTATTCAGAATGCGATTTCTCTTTTACATTTAAATTAACTAGCCTTATTCACACTTCATTAGATAAATCACTAAAATGCCTTGGAATTTTTATAGATCTCAAAAAGCGTTTGATAGCATATCTCATGACAAACTTATAATTAAATTAAGCAACATTGGAATAAATAGTACAGCTCTGGAATGGATAAAAATCTATCTTTTCAAACGTCCTCAAGTGGTAAAAATAAACGAGGTACTTAGTCATAAAAAAACAAGTAATTTTGGCATACCTCAAGGTACAGTACTGGGACCTCTACTTTTTATCATCTATGTAAATGACATATTCATGCAAAAGCTAAACGGAAAAATAATATCTTATGCTGGCGACACTGTCATAATAATTGAAGGTACTGACTGGAATTCTATTAACAAGCTAGCAAATACTGATATTAATATATTAAAAAATTGGTTCGATAATAATCTACTCTCCCTTAACACTGGAAAAACAAAATTTATTCCTTTCTCTATCAATAAATTTAAATCAAAACCAGAAATAAAAATTATAATACACCAAAGTAACTGCAACAGAATCCATTGTAATCAAGCATGTTCAATACTTAGTCCAACTTCCGAAATTAAATACCTTGGTGTATATATAGACCAGCATTTTAAATGGAAAACACATATTTGTGAACTTGTTAAACGAATTAGAAAATGCATATATATATTTATAAGACTAAGAAATATTCTTAGACTAGAAAACCTAAAAAGAGTGTACTATGCAATTGTTCAGTCTATTTTACAATATGGAATTATTGGCTGGGGGGGAACATATGATAATATTTTAAGTCCACTTAAAATAATTCAAAGATTGATAATAAAGGTAATTTTAAAAAAACCATCATCATTTTCCACTGAAAAGCTTTTTACAATATTCAATGTACCTACAGTAGATAAAATTTATAAAAAATATGCAATTATTCAAATCTTTAAAGAAAAAACGTTAAATAAATTACAATTCAATATATCCGCAAGGTATCAACAAAACATTAAAATCCCGCCATTCAATACTAAGCATACGCAAAACACATACCTATATCTAGGAATAACTTTTTTTAACAATCTGCCAACTGATCTTAAAATTATAGAAAATATCCATGAATTTCAACATAGATTAAAAAATTACCTCAAACTACTGTAACAATTTAAAAAAAAAATTTATTATTATTAGATTTTTTTTGTCTTTATTATTATCTTCTCTTCTTTTCTTCTACTTTCTTTTCATTTTCTTTAATACTATTACTAGTGATAAATTACAAAATCTTACACGACAAATTCATATTTTCCTGCTATTGTACAACAATACTTTAAGTTATGATTTGATTAATTAAGCGATAATCACTCACCAAACACAAGAACCTTGTTTCTTTATGGTGAGGAATAGCTATAATATATTTTTTGTTACACTATATGAATCATGTCTTATTTTTATATACTCTCTGTAAAAAAAATTATTATATTAAATAAAAAAAAAAAAAAAAAAAAAATTTGAAATTACTCAGTGTGAACTCGATCTAATCATACACAATCGTATTGTCAACCTCCTTATTCGGTCTTCCTTATCACCAAAGTATAAGTAAAAAAAACAGCCTTTCAATTAACTTTCGGTGGAGATATTGACGCCTCGCTAGACTATTGCTTAGATCCGATAAATTTATTTTTATAAAATGGTCAAAAAGTCTATGTTAGCTGAGAGTGGTGATTTCGCTTTATCCATGTTATCCCCTATGTTGTAATCAGTGTTGAAACCTTATGAGTGTTCGATATTATCATTATTATTTACTTATTATTACTTAATGATTTAAAAGAATTACACTTTGTAAGAATCCAGTTTTAATTAGCATAAATACATGCACACATTGCACACTCCTGTCATTTAATTAGTTTTTTTTTGTCCCGATGAAAATTCTCCAGAATCGAAACTAGTTGACATATATGCGAAATAAAAGTGGATTCGTACAAAATGTATCTTTTAATTTGTCATGTGAATCCACAAATTGTTTGCTTTTTTTTATACATGAATACCGCACAAGAGTCTCAACTGCTCCCAACCGTCTGGAGCCAGTGAGACTATGGCATCCCCAATTGGGAAATGTTGTGAGGCTGAAGGTATTGGAAAGAGAAGGAGAAGGGGAAGAGGAAGGTGGGGAAATACTGGCTATTCAGATCTGGTCACCAAACACGACTAAAAGCCATTTCAAGCAATGTTTCTATTCTGAATGGTGGTCTTTCACCAGGGCGATACTGAGAGTATCTACCACTCTGGAACGTATGCAAATATTATTTTTAATTAATTAATTTGTTAAACAGAACACATTAATTAAATAAAATTTACTTGCGCACAACGGGATTTGAACTCGCGACCTTCGGATTCGTAGTCGAGATTATTATTACTTACATATTAATATTTATTTCTTATTACTAACTTATTACTACTTACTTATTACTATTTACACAATTTTGTTTACTTATTATTATTTACATATTTTTATTATTATGTACTTATTACCATTTACTTAATTTTATAATGTGTATTATTACTATTTACTAATTATTATTACTTAATTTATATTATTTAATTACTATTATTTTAATATTGATATTTAGTTATTTTTATTCATGCATTATTATTACGGATTATTATTAAATTGTGTTGCCGCTCATCTCAACAGAGAATTGTCTTAGTGAGATGAGGATGAGTGGCTAATATTCTGGTTTTTATAATTAAATTTAAGAATAAATAAATAAATCAAAAAGTTTAATATAATCAAATTGACAATACCCATCCGCGTCAAAAGATTATAGAATAAAGTCAATCGATCCAATGGGCTGATCAAGGAAGCCTGACGCACACAGTCGCTATCAAGTTTTAATCTGAAAAAGATATCTTTTTGTTATTGGCAACCTCTCATAGCCCTGTCGAATCGTATATAATCTTATCTGATGGAAGCATTCCAGTGCGACGGTCTGTGCAATAAAGGTGCTTTAGTCTGATAAAGATAACAGGTTTGTTAAGTCGCCCGTTTGTGCAAAATATGGAGGTGGAATCACCTAATACCGGTAAGTGAAAATTATATTAAAATATATTCTCTAACAGTAATACGTCATAAGTAAATTCAGACTAGTTAGCTGAGGCCAATCAGGCAGGATCCAGGAGAAAAAGATACCAACAGCTGAGACAAAAATTGGTTATTGAATAATGGGTATTTAAGAGGAACGGCTGCGCGGCTTGTTTCGTACAAAACTTAATTTTGGATTTGAGGCTAAAATATTCACCTTCACCTAACGATCTTTTTTTTTTTCATCAAAAAGTATACTAAATATCTTTTTGTTTATATGTGAATATCGCACACGATTCCCAACTGCTCCCAACCGTATAGAGCCAGTGAGACTATGACATTCCCAATTGGGGAATGTTATGAGGCTAAAGGTATTGGGGAGGGGAAGGAGAAGCTGAAGAGAAAGGTGATGAAGTACCTGTCTATTCAGATCTGGTCACCAAACACGGCTTAAAGCCATTTCAACCAACGTTTCAATTCTGAACGGTGGTCTTTCACCAGGGCTATCTTCCACTCTGAAAAAATTCTCCAGTAAGGATTAGAAGTAATTTTTTTTTTACACTATGAAATATAGGCCATTAAAGGGATTAATTATTCTCTCTTTTAGAGGCATCTTTAACAATTATTTGGGGACTAACAGCGGTGATCTAAAAAAAAAGTTTTACCCCGTCTGCTTTGAAAACATAATTAATTATCAAATATATATTTTTTTTACAATACTAAAGTAATCATTAAGGTGGACTTTAAATTAAAACACAATTTTGCCGCACATAATTTAAAATACGATCCGAAAAGGTTTTTTTTTAAAGTTTTATTTTTACTTACATAATCATATTTAAATACGATGTATATATTTTTTTAAATACAGTAAACCCGCAAATAATTTTCTAAGTAGCCTCTAAAATTATATTATTATGGCATATACAGGGTGCGGCAGCATAACTTCCTGTTTTCAAAACTTAATAAAAGCCATTGTATAAATCAGAATTTTTTTTATTTGTTTTTATAATGTGGGGACAAACCTAAAGTTTATTTTACTTAGTTTTTGAAGATAAAATCAGGTAGGTGACGTCCCCAGTTCTCCAAACACTGAGTAAACCGATTTCTGGAGTTTGTCATGACTTTTGGCAGTAAGTCAGGCGTTATCCTGACAATTTTTTCCTGGATGCTGTTGGTCTTCAAATCTTGTAGGGTCCTCGGACGGTTCGCATAAACACAGGATTTCAAAAAACCACGTAGAAAAAATCACATGGGGACAAATCGGGAGAACGGGCCGGCCACTCCAAATTGCCGATAATTGTGATGAGGCGCTCTGGGAAGTGTTCCCTCAAAACAGCCATCGATACTCTTGTAGTGCGTGCCGTTGTACCGTCTTGTTGGAACCAAATGTCCTGATCATATATCCATGGGAAAAAATCCTGTAACTCGTTTAAATACCGATATGAATTCACTGGTCACTGTTACTTGATTTTCCTCAAAGAACCAGAGAACAATAATTCCACTTGAGGAAATTGCACACCACACTGTGTGACTTTAGGTGAATGCAAAGGCCTTTGATGCAATTCCCGAGGATTTTTGTCAGCTTAATAGCGCATGTTTTGTTTGTTGGGTGGATTGCGATCACAGAACATCCGTTCGAAAAGTAGGCTTGAACGGAAAACGCACGGTCCTCACTGTTCCAACGCATGATGGCAACTAAACTATATTAGCACAAAACTTTATAGCTTCGCCTTTAGAACGAGACCACTAGCGCTCCTCTACAACATCAACCGACAGAATGGCGCGCATTTTAAAAAAGGAAGTTATGTACATCATAATTTAAAACAAAAATAAATAAAATACTTCTCATTCGTACTAGATATTTAATAAATCTAAAAAATACATATATTATTCCGTTTGGTTGGGTACTTTTGCCTTAAATCCAAAACTAAGTTATTTATGAAAAAGGAAGCGCAGCCGTTCCTCTTAATTATTTGGTTGATACCTAATTTTTCTATATCCCTATCGGGATAGTATGAAGTTATTATTTTGAAGGAAAATATTTTTTAAAAAAAAATTATATAAATTCACCATTTTGTTTTATTCAGTAGGTAATTATCCGAAGAACACGGCGCTAAAAAAATAAAAATATTATTATTATTAGTACCTACCCAATTCATATTGCAATACTCCTGGTGTAGAAATATACCAGGAGCACATACCTTGGTGAAGTTAAAAAATCATCAAAAATACGTTTAATGATGGAAAACGACAATGTTTTCGATATATTTTTTAAAATTTATGTTGCGCTGTTTTTTTCGCTTATACCTCGAACGTGGCATATAATGCAAAATACATTTATCAAATTTAAATTACCGGGCAGGGGTAGGTGCAGGGGTAGGGTTAGGGGGAGGGTTAGGGGTAGGGATAGGGGTAGGGGTGAGGGTAGGGGTAGGGGTAGGTGTAGGGGTAGCTATAGGGGTAGGAGTAGGAATAGGGGAAGGGGTAGTTGTAGGGGTAGGGGTTTGGGTAGGGGTAAGGGTATGGGTAGGAGTATGGGTAGGGGTAGGGGTAGGGGAAGGGGTGGGGGTAGGGGTAGAGGTAGGGGTAGGGGTAGGAGTAGGGGTAGCTGATGTGGGTATTAAACTGAGCGTCTCCACTTACGCAACCTGATTCATAAATAAAAAAAAATGATCAGCTAACTCGTAGGCCCCATTATTTTTTCTTTAAATACGTAATCATGGTAATAATTTGGGTAAATGTAGGGTAGATGTAGAGTAAGGGTAGGGTAGGGATTAAGGTAGAATATAAATTAGCCTACAAAATTGCGCGTATCTACCTCCCAACCCGATTTGCAGTGAAAAGTTAAGAAGACAACTCCAAGACCCCTTTTTGAGAGAAAAGACTATAGGGAACAACTAAATAAGGGTAGTGGTAAGGTAGGAGTAGGAGAAGAACTAGGAGTAGGAGTAGGAATAGAAATAAGTGTACGAGTAGGAGTAGCAGTAGGAATAGGAATAGGGGTAGGAGTAGGGGTAGGAGTAGAGGTAAAAGTAGGGATAGGAGTAGAAGTAGGAGTAGGTGTAGGAATAGGAGTAGAGATAGCAGTAGCAGTAGGAATAGGAATTCGGGTAGGGGTAGGAGTAGGGGCAGGGGTAGCCGATATATGCATCAAATTAAGTGTCCCGATTTGCGAAGTGATTAATTGAGTGGTAAACTTCTTAGGCCTCTTTTTGAAGGATGAAGGATGAAGGATGAAGGATGAAGGATGATTTGTACAGCGCCCCTGAGGTGATATCTCACAAAAGCGGCGCTATAAAAATCATCCGATTATTATTATTATTATTATGAAGGATGAAGACTTGAACTTAATAGGCGTTGAGGTTAGGGTAGAGGTAGGAGTAATGGTAGGAGTAGGGGTAGGGTTGGCATCACCCACATTACAAAATATTCCAAATATATATAAACCAATTCCAAGATTGCAATAGGCAAAACCTAGTATATACTACATAATACAGGTATCGGCAACCTTTTCCAGTTCTACTCCTGAGTCCAGGGCTGAAACAAATGAAAGCAGGATTATTTTATATTGCATTAATTTAATCATGCAGCTACTTGTTTTACGATTAATTTACTTTTAATTTAGTTTTATTTGTGAAAACAGTCCGTTGCATAGTATACATTTTGACAAATCGTCACCCCAGTTCTATCTTGTCTTATGAGCCGCATACACGGGGGACCAGATACTCATGCGTGGAACCGGCGAAACGTTGGGCTCACGGTTCGGTGGAATGAACACCGAGCCTTGGGCTCGACCGGAACCGTCTAAAACCACCTCTACCCAGGCCGGGACACTGAATCAAGATGGCCGCCACTAAAGGCTGATGAGTATGCATTAAACAATATCATTTCTTGCCATTTATGGTTAAAATTAGGAGCCACTAATTTTAAGGGAGATAATATTATATCACTATATAATTATAAGTAAATACCGGACTATGATGTAAAAAAATATTAATGTGCTGTTGGAAAAATTGTATTCACGTGTAAAAAATAAAAGATTATTTCTTAGTATAAAATCATATTTACTTTGTTAAATGTAACATTGTGAAAGTACAGAACACATAGGTACTGTTAAATGTAACATTGTGTAAGTACAGAGCACATAGGTACTGTTAAATGTAACACTGTGTAAGTACAGAGCACATAGGTACTGTTAAATTTAACATTGTGTAAGTACAGAGAACATAGGTACTGTTTAATGTAACATTGTGTAAGTACAGAGCACATAGGTACTGTTAAATGTAACACTGTGTAAGTACAGAGCACATATGTACTGTTTAATGTAACATTGTGTAAGTACAGAGCACATAGGTACTGTTAAATGTAACATTGTGTAAGTACAGAGCACATAGGTAAGTATAAGTATGTCGTATTGTCAACAAAAAAAACATGGGAAAACTGCTGCGCGATATTTTCTCTAATTATGAAATATTATAAGACATATTATGTTTGTTATTGATTAGATTTATTAATAACATTATTATAATGATATTGGAATATGATGTTGTGAAGTTGCTGGATGTTGCTGCAGGCAAATGTAGAGCAGATGCTGGGGGCTGGCAAGGTAGTGCGGGGTGCGGAAGTATCTGAAAATAAAATATGTACAAGTAGTAGACATATAAATAGTATAGATATAATGTTGGAATGTCCTGTTGAATGTCCTCCCCCACTCCATTTGTATACCGTATAATTATTGCAATCAGTCAAGAATATTTCTTTTTACTGTATAGACTTTGCGTTTCTTTACAACTTTTTTAATGCAGTCATTTCTTTTTTTAACGTAATTATTTTTTTTTTTTTTTTATTATATATTTATTTCTTGCTAAAGCAATCCCGATGAGTTTCAAAACTCATTTTAGGACGGGAGGAATTTACAATACATAAGTAGGAGATAGTACATACAATTTTACATTGACAGCAAAATATCAAAAATAGAAGTTTCACATACAGACAGAAATAATTTTATAAGGCCAAGTTAAATAGAACAACACACAAGAGAAAACATATAAGGGAACAACAAAATATACAAATATGGATTTACTGATTTTCATTTTTAAATATCCTTAAAAAGTATTCCTTTATACCATCATTTTGGGATTTTTTATTTTTCTGGATGGTTTTGTACATATCTGGAAGCGAATTATAAAGTGTGTAGGCAATGTAGTTTAAAGATTTTATTCCATATTTTGTAGTGTGTGTTTGAGGAATGCGGATTTTATTGTTATTTCGAGTATTGTGGTTGTGGATGTCTTGATTGTAAAGTGGCTTGACGTTAGTGTGAGTTGATTGTTGAGTAATTTGTAGGATGGTGCTGGTGATTTCATACTTAGGAAGGATCGTGATTGGAAGGATACCGGAAACTGAGTAGATGTCCCTGACATGAGTGTCCCATGGAAGTCCAAAAACATTTCTGAGGGCTCGGTTTTGAACCACCTGCAGATCAGCAATCAATTTCTTCGAGGCAAAGCCCCAGATACAGCAGAGATAGGAAATGTGTGAATGTACCATGGCGTAATATACTGCAGTTAGTAACGGAATGGGTAGTAATCCTTGAAGTCTATATAGCACACCAGTTATGGGGGTAATTTTCTCCTTTACATGATTTATGTGGAGATCCCACGAGAGTTGAGAATCTACTATAAGGCCCAAATATTTTGTTGTCGTTTTCTTTTCGAGGCAGTTGTCACCAATTTTGATATCGAGGCTGGAATTTTTCTTGTTGCCGAATAGTAAATAATGCGTTTTTTTTACGTTAAGGGTCAGTTTATTTATTCTCAACCAGGTTGTGAGATGGGAAACATCGGCATTCATTTCCATTTCGAGTTCCGCTAGGTTTTTTTTGTTATAAAAAATTACAAAAAATTACAGTATCGTCCGCATAAAGTTGAAGAGTTCCTTTAATGCCCCACTTTGTTATGTCATTAACATATATTAGAAATAGCAACGGTCCAAGAATTGATCCCTGTGGCACTCCACATGTTATTTCACCCAATTCACTCATTTCTCCACCCAGTTCTACTGCCGAAAAGCGATTTGATAGGTAAGATCTGAAAAGTTCCAGAGGAGTACCAACAATACCCAAATGTTTCAGTTTTTCGATCAATACGTTATGGTCCACCGTGTCAAACGCCTTCTTTAGATCAATAAATATTGCCGCTGTAAAATCTCCATGGTCAATATGTTTCTGCAGATTTGATATGAAATCGAAAGCTGCACATTTAGTGTTAGATCGTCGTCTGAAACCGTATTGTTTTGAGGTGAGAATTTTGTTTTGTTCGAGATATTTCAATAGTCTTTCTTTGATGACACATTCAAAAATTTTGGAGATAGCTGGAAGTATAGAGATTGGACGATAATTTTGGACATTTTTTTACATTCGTCTTTATGTATAGGAATAATTTTTGCAACTTTTAGTTTGTCTGGAAAGATACCTTTTGACAGAGAGAGATTTATTAAGAATACGAGGTCATCCACCAGTTCCTCCTTGCAGTTTTTGAGAAGGAGAGAGGTTATACCATCGGAACCAGCTGCCGCTTTAGATTTGAGGTTGGATATGATCCGTAAGATTTCTGTTTTATTTGTCCTGATCATGTTAAAAGATTGTTTTGCTTGAGGTGCCGTGTAGATGGTATTTAAATCAGTTTTTGAAGTTTTTATGACTGATGCGAGACTCTCCCCAACTGAGAGAAAATATGTGTTGAAAGCGGTTGCAATCTCCTTTGGTTCTTTTACTTCTTCGTCATTTATGACTAGCAATTTACAAGCTATTGTTGGGTTTCGGGAGCTATTTGATATAATGGAGTTAATTGTTTTCCATGTTCGTTGTGGCTTATTCATGTTTTCATTAAGCAAATTCGTATAATACTTAGTTTTAATATATCTTCTATAGTTGGTGACAGTATTACGAGCTTTATTTTTTTCTGTTGTCAAAGGAATACTTCCTTGATTTCGTTTCCAAAGTTTAAATATGCTATTTCGTTTTTTAATCAGCCTATCAAGTTCTGCATCAAACCATGGAGTATTGTTAGGTCTTTTGTCTCCTATATTAGTTTTTAGTTTTGTTTTACACGAATTCATAACATTTTGGAGATAGTCAGCGAAGTTATTATAATTTTTGTTTACATCGTCAGACGAATGGGTAAATTTACAAGTTTTAAGTGTGTTATTTAATTTTTGATAATTTATTTTGTAAGCATTTGATAGGTTTCTTGCGGATCTGTTATTGGGGAGGTTTTTTAGGGAATTTTCATAATCCAATATAAGTATATTATGGTCACTAAGGGGATCATCAATATTTGAGATTTTTCCGGAACTATTTGTCCTATTTGTAATTATGTGGTCTATTAGCGAACTGGTGTTGTTAGTTACTCTTGTGGGAAATATTGTGTTACATACATAAAAGTTATACGATTTCAAGGTGTGAATATATTTCCGTGCAATATCAGTGTCTTTTGAAATATCGATATTGAAATCTCCAATAAGTAATGTGTCTTGTTTGTTTTTATTTAATATTATTTCTAAAGAGTCAAAGAAGTCTGTTATATTTGAGTTCGGCTTACGGTAAAAAACATACAGATTTAGAGGTTTAATATTTTTTGCCGTAATCCTAATTCCTAGAAAGGTATTTTCACTGCCGCATTCTTCGATTTTTTTATTGTCGAGTGTATTATGCATGTAAATGGCGACTCCTCCTCCTCTGTCCATCTCACGGGAAACAAAATTTCCAGAGTAGTCGGCAATATTGAAAAAAGTTTCCTCTCCTTTACGTAGCCAGGTTTCCGTGATTACGAGAATATGAACTGTTTCTGAAATGTTTTTTAGAGTTTCTTCAATTTCGTCAATTTTGTTTCTAATGCTTCTAGCATTCATGTACATAATACGCATACAGGAGCTTTTAGTGATGTATTCTTGTATATTGAAACATTTTTTTTCCTTGAAGTTGCCTTTAGCAGTGTCCCACGTAGTCTATCCTTTCTCTGAAGCGCTTATCCATCAGCTTCCAAAGTGGGCAATCTGGATTTGTTGCCCGGTGGGTTCTTGAAACTCCGGTGCAATTTGAGCACGTTGGTTCTTTCGCCTTGTTGGGACATGTGTCATATTTATGACTTTCTCCACAGTGAAAGCAAGTTATCTTCTCTGTACAAAAACGTTGGGTGTGACCAAAACCCAGGCATTGGTAGCATTGCATCACCGGTGATTGATCTTCTACTACAAGACGTTGATATCCTACGTTTACTCGTCCAGCATTTATCAAAGATTTCCAATTTTTTGGTGACGCTTCAAGGACAACGTTGCACAGTAGTTTGTTCCTATGATTTTTTTTATATTTAATTCTGAGTTTTTGTTTGAAGTCTAGTTCACATCCTTTATTTTGGGATTCTAGAGACTTCAATAGGTCTTCATCAGAAGCACCTTTAATCAGCCCTTTTATAATTAGTAGCGGTTCGAGTTGCTTACCATCAGTCACTGTTATTTGTCCCTGGAGTCCTTTGCTAAGTTCCGCTTTGAAGTTGTTTTTGTCTTGTAGTGAGGCCACAATGAATTTGTAGATGATCTAATTAAATATTGCAAAACGGTATTTGACGAATGTCCAGAGGGGCAATTTTGGTCTGTTATAAAAAAGACTAATTCACGCTGGTTATTATAATCTAAAAATATTTTTTCTAGTTTGGGTGATAAAAGCTTTTGAACGGTGACATAGTTATGAATGATGGCATTGACAATGTCAGGGTGGGGACATAATAAACCACCTCGATCCATATTCCTTATTAATGAGTAACTACAATCTGCGTCTAACATTTTATCTATAGTGATGGAATTGGAACATGATGTACATTTAAGTTTTTTTAAAACGGTTCGGGCACAATAACCTGCGAGATATGTAAGAATAGGGAGACTGGTTTCTGCTTGCTGGAAATCTTTCTCAGTAAATGTTTTATACAATTCAGAAAAGGAGAAATGTGATTTTTGAACTGGTACAGACCTGAGGTTCAGCTTCACAATCAACAATATCAATCTGTATACGGCCATATGCAGACGAAGACAATGTTAAGGGTAATAGATCTGGTATCCTTATCTTTGACTCGACTTCAAATATTTGTCTGATTGATATTAAATATTGTGAACCTGTCATAGTTCTATACTTTCCAAATCTAGCTTCTAATGCATCTTTTTGAATTTTGCCTGGAAGAAAGTATTTGAAATTTTAATTGTTTGTACAATATTCAGCCATTTCTAAAAGACCACGAGTTTAATGTGTGATAGCCAAGTGAGTTTCTCTAGTCAATGAATTGAAATTATTGTTTGAAGCTTTCCATGAATCTAACCATTTAATATTTTTTTCCTAAAATACTACATTTTCTTCAACAGGAATAAGAGAAAGTGGTTTCTGAAGGGTATTTCGAAATCTTATTCCCTTAAATGGAGTTTTAACATTGACGATATTCCACCACATTGAATTAAATATACGAAATCAGCAGTTGTTGCAAAATGAGGAATATTATGTTGCTCACCTAGTGTTATGTTGCTCATCAATGCCTGTTGGACGAATTCATTAAATACATTTTGAACAAGCTTCACATTTTGTCTTTCAAAAGAACTTGGGCAAAGAGATTTGAGTGTTAATCCATAAGCATACTTGACTAAAGTTTTACATTCTAATTCGTGAAGTCGTTTTATGAAAGAAAACGCAGCTACCGATTCAGTCTATGATCATGGAAGTCTGGAAACAATAATACTTGATGATCGTCTTTCTGATTAATCCAATTATTTCTATTACATTTGAATATGTGGACAGAATCTAAAATATAAAATAAAGGTAAGCTTTCATTAGATGGATACAGTTATGTAAACAGTTTTCAGTTGGGGAGGAGAACTGAAAGACATCATAGCTTTTCTATTAATGGAATTATTATCACTAACTACACACAAAACATTAAATCCTATCTGTTTAAAACCCATTATAATTTGTTTAATAATGGTAAACAATTGATCTGCATTCATAGTTTATAAGACATGGGCTGTAGTTGCTGCGTTTTCACTATTGTCAGCTATTCCCAAAACGCTGCCTCCGTTGTAATCTAAATATGGCTTTATATGAATATCATCTATCATCAATGTTACATTTAAATCTCTGTCGGTTAATACATTAAATTTGTGTTTAATATGTGACAGAAAATTGCTATCACTCTGTTCGTTTGAAAATTGGAGCAAACTCTTCTTAAAGTTCTAGGATGAGGGAACGTTAAATGGTTTGAACCCCGTAAGAATTTATATGAATGGGGTGAAATAAAGTACAAAATGCTACTGAAAATTACAAAACCTGGTGAATACCTTATAGCTCCTGATTTACGATTTAGTAATTCTAATAATTGTATTAAAAATTGATTTTTTTGTTGCTTTTTGGCGTTATCAGCTAATAGGTGATCAATGCTAGGTAGTAAATGTACAACAGTTTCTAATACAGTATCTATAGCATTCTCAGAAATATTTTTGAAGAATTTAATCGACAATAAAATAGTATTAAGTTCTTTGAAACTGTTTATGTGTTTGGGAAAAACTTGTTCACCCAATTGTTTTAATTCTACAGATTCAACAAATAAAGTCATTTGTAAATTTATATCGACAACTGCAGATGCAATGACTTTTGGAAAAGGAGTTTTCGGAAGATAAAAAAAAAACTATAGAAATTTCTCTTTTGACAGTAATACAATCATTTGTTAAATTATTTTTTTCAATGCAAACTAAAAAATCATTAAAAGTAGAAAAATGGCTCTGAGATTCTAATACTGCATTAGAAACTATGCTCTGTTCTACTGCTGTTTGTAAATTAAGAAGTTATTTCCTGCATTTCCTCGCGTCCACGCTTTCTCGGGCTGAAGTTGAAGGCGCTGACAAGTAAGCTGGACAGTTTGGTAGAATGGACGGCACAGCTCCCGGAGCAAGTTTCAATCTCTTGTACTTCAGTATGCATTGTTCTCCAGTTTCCATATTGGTGTGCACACTATCTCTAAGAACTTTCTAACTCTTTTCTGAAATGGAGCTCACAAACCTGGAAAGTTCTTAGTTTAATATTAAATGATCAATATATCTACTTTTTTCTATCATCTGTCTTACAAAGTGTATCAAACTTTTATTAAACATGTATATAAGCACTTATTTTTCTTGTTAGTCTTTTTTGTTATTTTTAAAAACCCAAATTAAGAACCTAAAATCTATTTTATATTAATTAGACATAAAATAAGGTTTTAGGTTCTCAGATGGTTTTTTTATTATATTTTTTTTTTATATATTATAAAAAAACCTAACCTAAAAGCCATACAAAAACTTGAAACTTTACCGATCTTTAAATTAATTAAAATGCTTGATTTTTTTTCTCTGGTAACTGAAATAGTTGTTCCTCATTGTAATTAAACTAATAAAATGTGTTTTTCATCAATTTTGTGCAAATTAAGAAATGCGTGCTAATGTGCATATTTAATAAACTTTTAAATGAACATGGCGCCAGATCTGGCAGCTAAGACATATAATGTGGATACATTATTACAATGCAGGACTTTAAAAATAATAAAAGACATCTATTATTTAAGATCCTCCTATAAAATTGACATTATGGAATTCTACATTTAATAATAACTACTTGAAAAACATCGCGCTTTGACGTTTTGTTATCCATTTATTAACAGCAAAAACTGTTAAAAACGATAATACAGTATGAAATTGGACGACAATGTAAACAGTAATACATGTTCAAATCAAAATAATATGAAAACTATCTCAAAAAATCATATTACAATTGGTAATCGACGTTGCAAAATCATTGATTCACAAACATTGAGGTTATAAAAGAGAATTATTTATGTACAATGTCATTGTATCTGGATAAAAATACAAATTAAACTTACCGTAGAATATTTTGTTGACGCAATATTGGATCCTGTGGAAACTTGAACGTATGTTGTTTAGGCCCGTTGACATAATTTCCTCTACAACGTGGAACAACGCATTTATTAACCATGTTTCGACGTTGGAAACACTTCTGCACGGTATAACTATAAACATTGTTCACAGGTTTAGTATTAACGCTTTTAATTTGTAATTTTTCTCGCAAAGTAAAAAACCACGCGCTCGACAGCGGCGTAATTTCCATAGAAGTGAAGTCCGAATGTATGAATTTGACAGTTCCAGCCGCCAAACAATGGACTCCTAACAAATTATCTCCCGCTAGAGGCGCCAACTGAGGCTAGGCCTTCAAGTATTGGACGGTTCCGGCTCGACTCGCACTCCGGCCGCCCGACATGATCGGCGTGTCCAGTACTAACTGAAGCCACCGCGTCGAAAAGCTCGATAGTTTGACCGTCCTTTCCTTTAGTCGAGCTCATTTTTCGATCCATTCCCACATGCTCTCTTTAAAAAATGTGAGCAGGTCGGATGCAAGTGAGGGCGGCTTTAAGTCTAGTACATTGCTTTGCTGATTTTCGATGAACAATGTATCGTCGCTGCATATATAATATACCCGTAGCTTATGTGACGTTCGGTACATTCTGAGATAATCGAAAAAAACTGTTTTAAAAAATAATTGCAAAGACTAGATTTAAAAAAATATGTTTAATAATTATCAGACAAGCTTTCCAGCTGAGCAAATCTATTATCCATTATTTATATTTAAAAAAAAATAACATTTTATGGTGTTTTGTACATATAGGATTTATTCTGGGCATAATTCGAGCACATAGGATTTTTCTATACTAACTTATGACAATAAACTAAAAGTACAGTTTTATGAAATAAATGTGAAAGACGGTAATTTTAAACTAGTTTTAATAATTAGTAAGCATATATTGCAGCTTAACAAAAATATTGTTTCAAGAAAATATCCTTTTTATTTGAATATTTGGCATTATCTCATGTTTTCTGTACATAGGATTAATTCTATGCACACTTTGTGCACATAGGTTTTAATCTTTATTGACTTATGGCCACGAAATGTGAGCATTGAGTATAATGAGAGAAAATATTTTATTTCAACCTTACGTTTAAATTTTAAAATTAAAACTCAAATCAAATAAAAATCACATAGTCGACCAATCTCCAAATGTGATACAGATTCGCCAGTTTCACGCTTGTACCACTAGTTTCCAGACGTCATGGATACCTAGACATTATTTGTCCACTTGTAATCTTTAAAAATGACATTTTTTTATATTAGTACATTTATGATTTTTTATAATAATTAGATATAAGCTATTGGAACTCACATAAGCCCGCCGTGTGGATAATATAAGTAATATTATTAGTAGATTTCACATAGGCGTCGTCCTCCATCACGACACAAGCAATATCTTCCGCTTACTGTGATAGTAGCAGGAGATTTTCAAATATTGTCAGGTTATTCGTAACTTGGGAATATTTGTCTTTCTATAAAAAATATATATATATATTGAGAAAGGGTAGTTGTACGAGATTTCTCTTCTTCTTCTTCTTATGGAGTCTCTCGCCTGTTGAGGAGAGCAGGTTCGGGTAGAATGAAGATGAATGATGGTGGTTGATTTTCACGGTGACGCAGCGTTACAGTGGAGATGTTACTTGGTCCGGGCCGTGAGCGGGAATGAAATGAGCGTACCACGGGTATGGAGTTTTATAAGCCGTGTGTTGGGTATACGGAGAAGTATTTTAACAAGTTTTAACTTGTACGTATTTTGTTATGACGATTTTGTTTGTTTCAGAGGTCGTTCAACTGACACCTGTCGTTTTGATCAAGTTTCGCAGAAGTTTTAACTTGCGTGTATTTAGCTTACGTCTTATCTATGTGCCTCTATATGGCCCGTTTCATATAGTAGTAATAAAAAAATGTTATCATCGTATTATATTGATTACCGTTTAGGTAAAAAATTATAAACTGTTTATTTTCGATTTGAAGCCAAAATACCGGTCCAAACTGATTTAAAAAAAATATATAACTGTAAATATCTAGTACTATTTATTAAACAAGTATTTTATTACCTTTCTAAGCGGCGAGGCTTATAACTGTTTTATATGTATATTGCAATAATTACCTTAAAAAAATACATTATGTAAAACGGTACTGCATAATTTATAGATATAAATAAATAAATAAAAGTAAATACTCCTCCCTTCTGAAATCTGGTGGTCTCAAAAATGTGGACGGTCAAACGGTCCAAGTGGACTGTAAAATATATGTAGATAAGTTATTCAATCGTTTGGAGTTAGTGTTTTCACGAAAGGACCAAAGGGAGGAAGACCTACCTTGAAATTCAAACAGCATAGGCTCCAGCGGATGGTGGCACTCTGTCACTCGTTCCACTTGTGTTATTGTTTTGTGTGGTTACATAATAAAATGTGATTACGTTAACAACGACAGGGAAGCGATCCACTCTGAAACCGATTGAAAAATTTCGATGTGTTGATATCTTTGCAGATGTTAACACTTCCTTTACGGTGCCAAATTATAACGAGCTGTCCGGCGCAGGACTCCGAGATACCGAATACAAATTCATAACAACATTGCTTTTTAAGGCAAAAATAATAATGCAATCTATCAATAGTTATCAATTATGATTGATTATACTGCAAAATACATCTTAGTGTTATAAAAATATATTGAATGTTAATACGAGTACGTTAGGAGCAAAAATGTTGGCTCAGGTAACAAAGCGTCTGGCACAGTAAGGGGACAGTTAAAAGAAACAGCCGTAATTTTTGACAAATAATAATTTTTAGGAAAGCATCCGTACATCTAGAATCTATATTAAGCAAATGTTTTCTCCATGTTTCAGGGCTGGCATATCTCGAAATCGATGCCAACGCTGCCTCGAAAGACGAAATCCAGCGCCTGTCTGACCTCGACCTTAACCGTGAAGACCACCGCAAGCTGACCCTCGAGCGGTTTCCCACTAAAAGGAAAGAGGACGCTATCAAGCGAGCAGCATCCAACGGCTTCTACTACAATGGCAAAGGTAACAATCTGCGTTGCGCATTTTGCAAAATAGAACTTGAAAATTGGGAAGAAGCTGACGATCTACTGACAAAGCACAAGAGATTGTCTCCAAGTTGCCCCAACGCTTTGAAGAAACCAGTCGGGAGTGTGCCATTAGGCAGTGCTAAAGCAAAGGAATTATTCGAGAAATCAAGACCAGCGAACACCTTTTACAATTCCAAAATAGCTCGCCGACACACCTTCAGGACCTGGCCGAAACGTATGAAACAGACACCAGATGATCTTGCAGAAGCCGGTTTCTACCATACGAAAGTTGGCGACAACACTCTTTGCTTCTCCTGCGGTGGTGAAGTGTCCAACTGGGATGATGATGAGGATCCGTGGGAAGAGCATGTGCGTTGGTTCCACAATTGTCCTTACCTAAATTACATGAAGGGAGAAGCCTATATTGCGAAGGTATTAAAGAAGTTCTACCCTTCAAGGAAATTCCGCTATAATCCACAACAGAGTGATGAACCAGAGAGCATCGAAGAAGTACAAATGCAAGTGGATTCAGAAATAGAGGTCGAAGAACACAAATGCAAAATTTGTAACGCAGCTGATGCTAATGTATGCTTTGTTCCTTGTGGTCATGTCCTGGCTTGCAAAAACTGCAGTTTAAAAATGTCTACCTGTCTTATTTGTCGACAACCATTCGAGTCGATCTTATATCTCGTATACGCCTAAACTTTTATTGGTCAGTACAGATAAATGCGTCCATTACTTTTGAAATAGTTAATCGATAGAGCGCAAGTGGTCTGGGCTTCCGCGGATTGAATATGCTGCGTAGTCCGCATCATCGTTGCATGAGAAAAAAATTATCGTAATTATGATGGCAGTGTTCTGGAGATAAATTTATTTTTTAAAATGAAAAGAAATTTAGAAAAGTCTCCAGCGTATATAACTACGAATGGTACATATTTATAAAACTGACGAATAAAAGTTACATCATATATAATTTGTAATACTGTCAAAGCTAAAAATCGAACCCAAAATCCTAATTCAAAGAACCTGACAACCAAGATGTGGAATGCATGTAAAGAAAGCAAGATTCTTTGAACTGATAGGACTACTATTTAAAAAAAATATAGTAGTATCCAAAATAAATAAAACATGAAAAACAAATTTAATAATTTTAATGGTGAAAAAAAAATTCGGTTTAAGAAATAAAATTATTTTAACATCCAAAAGATAAAACTTGCTAAGTGTGAGTCAGGATTAAAGATTGTTAAAAAGTGGCTTGATCAAAATCTTTTAAATTTAAACACGCAGAAAACTAAATGTATTATTTTTAGCATTTCCTTCGTAAGTCAACCCTCTTTTTATGGTTGTTTCTTTTGAATTCTCGTTTAATTTCATATTAATTCAGTTTTTCTTTTTTGGATCCTGAAACATCATTATGGATTTTATTGACTCAATGATGCCCACATTGACTGTTTTAAAACGAAATATCCTACTAGTTGTGTCGTCAAATCATTTTATTAACAACTATATGTATATATTATTAAATGTATTAAATGAAATGCACTACTTAAGTGAAAACCTATCATTAGTTCATTTTTTAAATATATTGAACATACTTAATAATTATTGTAAACTGTTGGTTTTCCAAATTAAATAAATAATCTTTTACCAAATAAAATAAACAAATGTTTTTTTTTCTCTTATTTGTTACCTCACAAGGACGTCTCTGTCTATACGGAGCACATACAGGGAAACAATGTGGCCACCCGGTTGGGTAATGAGGGGTTGCACATAACATTTTTTAATACGGTTCTTGAAGAGGCCAAGATCAAATATAGGTGGAAAGACAGATGCTGGTAGTCCGCGCCAAAAACACAAAAGGAGTCGACGAAACGACCCGTTATTATGATAATAATAATATTTGGATGACTTGTATAGCGCCGTTCTTGTGGAAAATCACCTCAAAGGCTGTACAAATACTACATGCTAGGGTTTATCTTATTATGTACAGATACAGAAACATACTTACCTGGTAGGCCACTCCAGATTAAAACGTCAAATTACAATGTTTTGGACTGAGATGATATGACTTTGCACGCACAGGACATACGAGTATATTGCAGTTACTGTTTAAATCCTATTTGTCATTGATATTATATTTATTAGAAGATTATTGGCAAAAGAAGAGTAGGTATTTATTCGAGATTTTTAGTAATAATTATTTACAGTTACAAATATTTATAATTATTTAGAATTTCGGATATGACTTTCCGAAGAGATGATTTTTGAATTTTGCTGCGAATTCTGTCGATTCTTTAATCAATCTTAGACCGTATGGGAGTTTATTCGTGGCTTTAGGGCCTGACACGCTGAAAGCTCGATCACCAAATTTAGTAAACGGTGTGCGCTTTAGTTCCTTCAACCTTCCGATAGGCGATGACGTCGCTGATCTAAGAGTTGACTGGCGTGAATTGGACTTTTCAGGGATGCATACTTCAGATAGGTAAGCGGAGGATCCCGTTAATTGATTATGAGACCGGCATAACCTGTGAACGGGTGATCCGCTGAAATAAGTTCAGTACAGCGCTGTAATACAATCAAAATAAGCTTTTTCTTAATATTTTTTTTTTGGAATAAAGTAATGAAATTGTGAATTATTGCATGTCGTTTGGGTGCTGAAAGTGATGCCTTGTAACAACTATTACTTTTTCTAAACAATTAAACAAAGAAACATTCATTTGAATATTTTATTTCATTCAAAACATTTATTTTTTCATAATATATCTTAATAATAAAGTTCTTAAGTAGGTACCTACTCGTGTTATCCATTTTGAAAATATTCTACTCAAACAAATCTCCTTTGAATATGTAATCCTTGGCTAATCAAAGTGGTATATCTATGGGCTAACCTAAATAAAACACGGCGGGTTCAATGTTTTTCATACTAATTTTAAAACGTTATACCATCAGTTTTACATATTGGATTTCATTCAAACTACTCTCTAAACCTTCCCGGCATTATTAAAAACGAACAGTTCTTGTTAGTACAAACAAGCGGAACTGGTCAAGTAATTTTCGATAAAATCGAGGACATACAGACAAACATTCATTCTTATATATATAGGGAAGATTTATAGGCATTTCTCTTGATTCAGTAGGCAAAGGAGATTAATTTCTTAGCAGTTAATTGTAAGCATCCACGGCTGCATGGATGGAATCTCCCTTGATGACCCTTTGGAGACCATCAAATATCCATCATAAACTTGTTAACTTTTCTTTTCTCTCTTAGTGAATGAACTTATTTTGCATATTTTACTGACCAATATTTTTCTATGTTTTTATTTCTTTTTTTCTTCATCTATTCTACGTACCTAGTGTTATTTATTTGTTTGTATTATGTGCACTAATGGAAGTATTGCATTGCACTTCCCCTGCATACCTTCTGAAATGAAGAACTATTATTATTTTAATCATTGAAGAAGATAATATTAACATATCCCAAATGAACCACGAAACCGAAAAAACAACAGAAATTAAAAAGATTTCAGTCGCATCTGGGACTCGAACCCAGGACCTCTACCTATCCGGGGTAACCGCTTAACCAACATAGCTAATGAGACCAGTTCAATTTACGCCATTTACACCGATATCATACTTCAAGTTCAAGACTTGTTAATATTATCCTCCATTTTAATAAATCCCATATTATTGACTGCTATCCTTATGATGATTGCAAAGTTTCATCCCGAACTCAATTGCAATCTAGATAGGATAGAAAGGTACCAGTTTTAAATGTCAACTTCAAACTTATGCCTATCTGGATTTAAATTGGCGGACAAAATGAACATAAGCATGACCAAATTACAGCATGCGATTTGGGGTTAACATGGCGCTCTATGTTACTTTGGAGTGAAGTGTGTTGGTCTTTCGAAGCGAGGCAACGTAATTCAATAGAGAGTTGAATTATGAAATTACTCATAGGTGTAACAGGATTGCTGTCGAACAAGGCTCAAATTAGCCTCCGAAAGATCTCTTCCCTATGATGGGTATCTTCTACACGTTGCTTCTAATAACCATCAATATTTCTATAAATGTAATATATACAAGGTTAATATTTTAGATATTCCTCCGTAATATACTTACGTATTGATTTAAAAAATAATATTAATAATATCAGAATTTATCGGGAACATCGGAGGTATTTTGTGAACATCAGAAACTAATTCGCGTATAAAAGAAGCGCGACACTATATTCGCATCTCACTCTTGCATACTACATGGAAGCGCGAGGAGCTCAATGTTCTCAGTCGGCAGTAGCTCTTGGGCTTGCAACCAGTGAGGACCTATTCCCGTTTCGTGAGCGTTGCTAGATGGTTTTTTAATTTTTTCAGCAAATAATTCTTAATTATTATAATTTTTGACTTTAATTATAATTAATTAAGGGGATTAGCTATGAATGTACTTATTTTTCCGAATTAAAATCGCAAATTTTTTTATCGTGTACTGACTACCCAACACCGGACCGCGCGATTAATTTACCACCGTAAGGGAAAGATTAATAAGGATTTTCATGAATCCTTTTATTAATATTCATAATTAACGGGGTGAGGAAGAACAAGCCGTTACAAGGAACGATGACAAATTACCGACATTATCGATAAAACCTTTATCAACGTTCTTTCCTAGTGGATCTGATTTTCCAATTTGTTGGTAAGATCTGTTAGCTAATTTTAGAATTTGTAATACAAATATCATTATTTAAATGGTTTGTATCCCTGCATCCTTAAAACATTATTTCTAAAGTATAAAAATAATTAAAATTATTTTCGACTGCCAAAATAAGCACATGTACTATGGCAGTCGATACGTATATACACATATACAAACACATATAATACTATTATTTCGTATCAGAAATCGCAACAGCAGACTTATTTTATATACCTCATTGTAAACCAATTTAATCAAAACTATTTAATCTACAGATCTACATATTCATTCAACTTAAATTATTACCACATTGATATTTTTAAATCAACTATCGTGATATTAAACTAATTTCCACTACACGACCGTTCTCAAACTAGATAACTTAAACCACCTTTCTATTGAATCTTGTCCCTTGTATCTTTATCCCACTCCTATGTTCTCCTCAACCCTCTCCTCCTCTGACTGACATAGTTAAGGCAACTGAATTAAAACTGTATATTTTCACACCTTACTAATAGTATTTATCATAAGCAGTGGAAAATTTATAATTGGCATGATTTACTGTTTTAATTAGTAATAATAAGAATTAATTTCTACAGCGCAGTTTTGTGAAGGTTCACCTCAAGTGCGCTTTACACTAACTAACCTAACCTAATATAATTGTAAAATAACAAATATACTACATAGTATATCTGTTATTATATTATATATATATACAATATGCAAATTAAAACTATGAAATAAAATATTCATGAGCAGGTATTATAAAATAACAATTTAGAAACTAAGGGTGTAAATAATCAAATATAAAGTAGGTACAAATAACAACAGATCAAGAGAATATTACATGACATTATTTACATGGTTTTTCACTGAATACTAATGGAATTAAATAACAAGGAGGAAAAACCGCAAGGAAATAAGCTAAGGAGGATTAACAGAAAAAATGTCCTGAAATTCTGTTTCTACGTACATGAATTTATGTTTTATGTCGGGTAGGATTTTTTGAATAATTTTGTTTTCAATACCCATTTGAACTCTGCTAAATTCTGGATGTTAGCAATATTTGGGGGAAGCTTATTCCAGATGACCGGGCCCGATATAAAAAAAGCGGGATCATAGTGCACGGGTTTATTTAACCGAGAGAGTTCAACTAATCGGTTAGCAGCATTCAAATTATTATTACATCTAAGGACATTTTGGAATTGCTGTTAATTTTCGTAAAAATAAATAAAATAAAATGTTACGATAATACAACAATCAATATCCTGAAAACCTGTTAAGGCTTTATAGCTTGATGGAAAATACCATAAATATAAACATTGCTATTAACGTTCATTACAGAAATTTGTTTTCACCGTTACAAATACATTCAACATGGAACTGATCCAATATTTAATTTTAAACGCTAACATTTGAACACTTGTTCGAATTGGGAGGCAAACTCAAATCAGGGTTGATGTCGTTTTATCAATTATTTTATATTTAAATTTCAGACAAGAGTCCTAACCGTCAACCGGTGGGACACATCTTGTCACCAAATAAAATAAAAAATAATATTTACGTTCTAACTTATACACCACTAGTTTTTTTTAAAAATTTTTGTTTTAATAGTTAAAATAATTGTAAAAGCTTTAATTTATTAGGAAAAAAAAATAATGAGACCTCACAAGAGCACCCTTCAATGTACAAGCATGTACGGGGTAACTTTATCGCTACCCGGTTGGGCAACATTATGAGGCGGGTTAAAGAGGGGGCTGCAGGATGGGATTTGTTAATGCGGGCTTTGAAGAAGCAGGGATTAAATGTTGGAGGTAAGACAGATGCCGGTAGCTAGTTAAAATTCATGAAATATATGGCTTGTTGGGTATGACGTCACTGGGACAACGAATTTTCGATCAGATAGATTCACTTTAATCGATTTTGTATGCAAAAATTCGTGACAATTTTAATTTTAAAAATTTTACTCCTTTCACTTGAAGGTCACATTGTAAAATGTCAGCATCTCGTCACTATTGTATTTGCAATTTACCAAAGAGTGAAAATGCATCCTATGTGCACTTTTATTCACTTTTCCGTTTTACTAATATCCACAACCTCGTTTTTGTGGTTAAAAAAAAATTAACTTTACCGCACATAATTATGTACATTGTAAACCATAACTGAATATAAGTAATAAAATTATATACTTTAATCATTGAAGAAAATAATATTAACATAACCTACATGAAAAATGAAACCGAAAAAAGAAACAACAGAAAATGAAAAGATTTCAGTCGCATCTGGGACTCGAACCCAGGCCTATCCGTGGCAACCGCTTAACCAACTTAGCTAATGAGACCAGTTCAATTAATGTCATCATCATCGATATCATATCACATAATTTTTAAATATTATATTTTTCACTGGAGTTTCTCATAGGTATTTCGGGTTCTTTTGTTACTGGTTTTAAAGTAATTAATTTTAACATACATTATAGCCGTCTTCTTGAATCGTTAGCTTTTTGCTGATGATCGTGACCCTCATTCCAAAATGGCACTAATGAACTAGGCTTCTCCACGCCTCGCTATCCTATACTGCATGGAGAGCCATCGATACCGACGTTCCTGTAATACTTGATCAGTTCAACGCATCGATGACCTTCCTCTGCTTTTCTGAGTGACTACGAGCTTCTTAAGGTTGGAGTTCTCAGTTTTGGTGAGCAATTTGTCCAAATTATCTTGGAATACGCTTTAGGCAGAGTGTTGATAACCTCTTTTGGAAGACCTTCTATTGCAAGATGGGATGCATAGATTAATGTGGACAAAGGTAGGAAATCATAAATAACTGTAGATGGGTATGTTCTTTATCCCGGAACTATTCATTTCTGGGTAAAGCCTGTCTTTTCGTTTTTCCTAAATTTCCGCTTTTTTTTAATCATTTCTCCACCTTCGTTTATATCTTCCTGATGATTTTTTAGTTTCAGGACTCAAGTTCACCAAGGTCTTGCATCAACAATTTGTTTTCCTTGAAGTGTTGTCTACCTGTTCCTATTTTGATGTGGCCTTTATTTTTGCTATTTCTGTTAGGTTAAGTTTTTGCATTGTCAGTAAATTCACACCAACTTTGCTGATCTATATATTTATCTGTTGCTATATGTTGCTCTTGCACTATTTAGATGTGGCCTTTATCTTTGGTATTTTCGTTAAGTTAAGTTTTTGCATAGTCAGTAAATTTACACCAACTCTGCTGATCTATATATTTATCTGTTGCTATATGTTGCTTTCGCATTATTTAGAAGTTGCCTTGATTTTTGGTATTTTCGTTAAGTTAAGTTTTTGCATGGTCAGTAAATTTACACCAACTCTGCTAATCTATATATTTATCTGTTCCTATATGTTGCTATCGCACTATTTTGATGTGGCCATTATTTTTGCTATTTATTTTAGGTTAAGTTTTTGCATGGTCAGTAAATTAACACCAACTCTCCTGATATGTATATATTTATCTGTTGCTATATGTTGCTATCGCACTATTTTGCATGTTGTCGTATAAGTTATGTAACTTTTTTTTCATCTTATATTTTTCCACATGTCACGCTGGGTGACAAAATAAAAGATGTGTCCTTTGAAACTATAATTTAAAAAAATATCTGAGTAATTTAACTCTCATGTTTTAATCATTGAAGAAGATAATATTAACACATCCCAAATGAACCATGAAACCGAAAAAACAACAGAAATTAAAAAGATTTCAGTCCCATCTGGGACTCGAACCCAGGACCTCTACCTATCCGGGGTAACCGCTTAACCAACTTAGCTAATGAGACCAGTTCAATTTACGCCATTTACACCGATATCATACTTCAAGTTCAAGACTTGTTAATATTATCCTCCATTTTTATAAATCCCATATTATTGGCAGCTATCCTTATGATGATTGCAAAGTTTCATCCCGAACTCAATTGCAATCTGAACAGAGTCTCGGATATACCTACCCGATTTTTATTTATATGAGACATCGAATTTACTTGCAAATTAGACGAATTTATTTGCAAATTAGATGGTTTCTCGTATATAACTACCAGATTTTTGTTTATATGGAACATCTAGTGTGTTAATGAATAAGTCCAGAATGAATACTCGATTTATTGAATGTTCGATTATGGATTCCCAGATGCGACCATTCACTTTTTATTGTCTGTATCTTTTTCTCTTTCGTCTTTTTCGTCTGAGTTTTTTTTATAAATATTATCTACAATGGTTAAAGATTGATTTAGCATTTATAGTAATCCTTTGCTTTCCCTGAATTATGAAACTTTATGTTAATCAAGTGTTTGAACAAGTGCAGTTCAAATGTATAAAAATATTTTTAACAATCGATGAAATATCAACAATACTCACTGACAAAGATGGTGATGAAAAAAACGAAAATTTTTTACTTTAACACATAGGGATGCTACTTGGGGATCTTTTTAAGGAAGGAAAGAAGGGAAAATTCTGAGAAAAAAAAGAGAAGAGAGTGACAGGGGTATTAATCCATCTCTCTCACTGCGGTGCAAAGCGATTGGTGGAGAGGGCCCAGCTGGAGAGGGCCCAGCTGGAGAGATCAAGGGGTCCCCCTCAGCTGGTGAACCAAGACTTGGACAAACCTCAGCCCATGAACCCGGGCACCCTTGCTAAGTCACAAAACGTAGCGAACTACTTGGGGTGACCTATGGCAGAGGTATTGGTCATCGAATTAATGGTTCCCGGGGCGGCGGTACGCATAGCCGCCTCACAAATTATAAGCGACTATTTTAAAATTGTAATGTTCCTAAATGTAGCAAAATTCAAACGACGCTGTATAAAAATATTGCAATCGCTTTGCGCATATCCGTCATGACCTAATTTATCTTACAGTATTCCTCTTATTTTTAATTTCCATATTTGGCCGATCCCCACATACGCTCTATCTTAGGTTAAAATATGTATTGCATAATTCTGTATTAGGCCTTGCTGTTTAAAATTCCGTCACATTGAACGTTGTCATCAAATATTTTTTTGACGTCGCAACCATTTTAAAATCAAATTTTACAGAATTGATCAAAAACTCACGGCCGAGATGCATATCTTTGAAAACACGCAATTTTACGTTTTATTTTTTTTAATTTTAGTTTTTTTCGGAACACTGGGTGTTACAATACAAATATTGAAGAAATATGTCGAATGAGAAATAAATCAGATATGAATGCAAATAAGTACAGAAATACATCATGAGAAATTAAATAACTGCGTCAAAGGAAAGATCAATAATCTGTTTCAATATATAAAGCCTGCTCCACTCCCGTCGAGTTGAGTCAACTGAAGAGATCTCAGGTAAGAGTAACATAAAAACAAACAGTTAATATTTGTTTCCTTCATCCTCCTACATCATAGGCCAATTCAAGACCCAGATTCACTCCTTTCTTTTCTTAAAAGACCTTCTACATAACATCCCCATAGATGCCACAAGACCTGAACTACATTATGTTCCCGTGTGGAGTAAAAATTATAAAATAATGATGCACTTTAGCTGCAATTGTGTATATACTAGTACAGTGAATGAAAATACAAAATATCTGATCTGGGGCACAATCCCCGTTCTTTTTAAGGAAGATTCGTTAACTTTTTCCTTGCCTGAGGAAAAAGATAAGTAATCTTCCTTAAAAATAACAGGAATATGTCTCCGGGTATACAGTCCTTCTACATTTTCTTCCGTTAAAAGTAAAGAACTGAAGAGCTCTAGTTATTTTGAGGCATTTGATTGTACCGATGGTTTTTAGGACGTACACGATATTTTTTTTACATCCGTTGTATATTATTCTCACGATTTCTCCATCCATCTGCTATACGTGTATAACCAATATAAAATTGTTAATTTTGCTTCCTTAGGCAATGTATTATTTTCAACTCTCGAGTATTTGAATAATTTGGCAGCTACATACATTCTTGGACTCAGATTTCTTCTTTGACCCTCTTGTTTTACAACAACAGATTACTCTCGAGAACAATCCTCCCATCTGCCGTATTTGTCCAAACTCCTAAACAATGCATACTTCCCTTTCTGAATCCCTTTCATTACGCTTCCATTGGCCATGCAGTAGTTTTCAGTCTCCTCGTTCGTATCTCCATAAACCAGAGTGCTAAATTGTTTGACTTATTTGATTGTTGCGTTTTTCCTTGGACGACTCTGATTGTCTTCCTTCTAACTTGCACGTCAAATATTATGGTAAAAAACCTTTTTGCGTCCATCTGCCATAGTCCAGGCAACACATTAAACTAGTTCATTTCGCTTTCTAAGTCACGCAGTGTCTTTGAAATTCCTCAATTATATATTTTTGGCATATTGTTTTACAGGTAATACGCACCAGGTATTTCATTTCTAAGACTTACAGTTTAATTTCGTCCTTTCTCTGTCTGTTCTATGTTTTCTGTCATGAATCAGGGCCGATATCAGAAATACTTTGTGCATTGCTAGCCTCAATTCTTTCGAAAACCCTTCAAAACTTCTTCATTATATCTGCCATTATCATAATTTCGTCCATTTCTCTTAATGTTCTTATCAGACCTTTGGTCTCTCGCGTACATACTTGTACTTCCCGAACAGGTGAACAATTTCATCAACTTGCTCCTAGGATTCACCTTTGACAACAATATTACACACTGTAGTTTTGTTGTAGTATTACTTACCTTGATTTTAACTAACATTCATTATTAAACAATTTGCCTGTCATTACAGTATAACGAATAATTGCAGTATTGGTTTATTCCACTTAAATGATAACGTATGGGCGATGGTTACACATATTATAACGTAAATATAACACATTAAAAAAATGGAATTCAGGAGACAATCTCTAATTAATTTTACAGATTACTATTTCAAAATCAAAAATTACGTTTCATATTTCGTCATTTCTTTTTTCAATTTAAACACTTTGTTTTTCAATTGATATACTAAAGTTCTTAAAAACTTAAGACAAGATTTTTGTGCATAGCGCAAAGGGTAACAATTATTATTTTTATAAACAATAATTATTAATCTAAAACACTCATCCAAATTGAAAAAACCCTTCCTTCCTTCCTTCCTTATCTTGTCTTAAGTTTTTAAGAACTTTAGTTTATCAATTAATAAATATTTGACAAGTCAAAGCAATTTTCACCAATAAAATGTAGACATAATTTGTCTCGACGCCATCTATTTGAGGGATTTAGCCGTTACAAGCCTCTCTCATAGTAATAAAGTTGGTTGTTTACAGGTGAAAATATAATAAAAACAGTAATTATTGAATGGAACACTAGTATATATTGATTAACTTGGCGGGTTTGCGATAAGCCGACGTAGCTCAACGGTAGAGCATCTGACCGGATATTAGAAGGGTGCGGGTTCGAGTCCTGCCGGCGACATTTATCTTTGCTCGGAAGGGTTTTTTCAATTTGGATGAGTGTTTTAGATTAATAATTATTGTTTATAAAAATAATAATTGTTACACTTTGTTTTTCTTTTATATTATTTTATATGTCTTGGAAGATCTTTACTGCTTTATACTCGTATATTAGTTCTGTGATTTTTTCCTAATTTTTTTTTCTTCTTGTGAGTGGCTATTTTTGTGTTAAAGTTTATTAATTTTTCGCTTAAATTCTGAACTTTATTGGCAGTTGGACGTTTTAAAAAGTAAAACATATAAGTATACAATATGTTCATTTAGATCTGTACACATTTTTTAAACTCCGGGTAATTCGCTTCATCTTAAAATTATTCTCATGATTTTGTTTCGCAAAACTGTTATTATTCTAAAGTTCTCCTCTTCTGATAAGAACAAAATAGTGCTGCGATAATTTTTTTTTATGGAGAAGTGGTTTAGCCTCCATGGTCGAGGGGTAAGGTTAATTTATATGTGCTGTTCTACAATTAATTCATTTAAAAATAATACGTATTCTATTTGCGCGCGTTCCAGAGTGAAAGATACTCTCAGTATCGCCCTTGGGAAAGACCACCATTCAGAATTGAAACGTTGCTTAAAATGGCTTTTAGCCGTGTTTGGTGACCAGATTTGAATAGCCAGGTAATTCCCTACCTTCCTCTTTCCCTTCTCCTTCCCCCCCCCCAATACCTTCAGCCACACAACATTCCCCTAATTGGGGATGCCATAGTCTTACTGGCTCCAAACGGTTGGGAGCAGTTGGGACTCTTGTGGGGTATTCATATAAAAAAGGGTTACATTTATATATGAGTTAATATGCATAATATTAATCCCCATATTTATTCTTTGTAAAGATTTTAAAAAAATCTCTCGTTCTATACGTAATCCGTCTATTTTAAAAGAGGTAAACTTGTCAGAAAAACACTCTTCATTGACCTCGGGTGGGGATTTATAAGGAAACAATAATTCATTTTACAACAAATGACAACTGCTTCTCTCTGGGGAACTACCCTTACTCGTCTCTTTTCTAATTGCAACTAATGGTTCCTCTATAAATGCTACTGACCCTTCCCGGGGTCCTCTCACCAAAACTTCTCGTAATGAACCTTCCTGGTTCCTCTCCGATCGATACTATGAACCTTCCGATTTCTATTTAAAACGGCACAGACTCCTCAAAGCAGTTGTCACCCTAAACATGTAGTAATGCGTGGTGAGTCATTGTGATCATAATATACCAGGCCAGAACTTAAAGTATCTTATTTGTGTATAACAAAATTACCCTGAAAAGTCCTCAACAATACTATACTTGTGGAAGATTTCATCTATTATTTTATGCTTCGAAAGTGAAAAATTCTACTTATCAGAATGCCAAATAAACATAGCGGTTCGAGAGTTTAATGATATTGTGTTGACTGTTGATATTTTTAACCTCACTTACCGACAGTTTATCGACTACTTTTTGACATGTCACAAAATAACAACTGTCCCATGATCCTTGTTATGTTTTCCTATTAACCTTTTCCAAGTATGTACATTGTGCTACTTATTTACATTTATTGTACCATGTCTTTTTTCTGTATAATTTTTTATATTTGTAATTGCCTTAAAAATTTGATGAATTACATGATATTTTATTGGGTATTTGTTAAAATCTAATTTACACACTTTTGTGTCAATTGTTTAAAAAGTTGACGCAATCTTTTATTTCAGGACATCATCATGAAGGCCATTTTTGCACTGACTTTGGCCTGTGTGGTCGCTTTGACCTTTGCCCAGTTTGGTAAGTCTAGAAGTATAGCTAACTATAATCAGAATTGGAAAGTCGCGTTGCAAGGATTAAATATTTTCTGCAGGAATAGAGCTGAGAAAGAAACGGAGGCTTAAAATTACAAACAAACTAACCATCATTTCTTTGCAGGCGTAAACAGACCGCCATACAACTTGGTCTTGGCACACTCCTTACATCATTCACATTCATTCATACTCTCCTTTTATTCTGACTCTTGACATGGCACGACTAAAGAATTTTTTAATTTTTTTTTTTAAAACTTGTTTTCATTTCTTATAAGTTGATTATTTTTAATTTTTCTTTACACATTTTTTATATTAGAAACTTGCTTAAATATATCTTCAAAATTTGGTACTGGAAATAGTGTGAAAAGTGATTTCGTTAAGAAGGTGGAATTTTCAGAAGTGTTGCTTTTCTCATGATTCTTTGTGAAACTTTAAGTGAATAATTTTTTTTCCTCGTCCAATCAATAAGGGCATAGTACACATTTTTGATTATTTTCGCATTAAAAATATGTCTCTTTAGATAACATTACAAACATTAAATAGCTCTTCGATGTGTCTATTCCATTTGAAGTTTTGATCAATGATCACACCGACGTATTTAATTTAGGAAGAAGTATTGATTACATTACACTTATCAGTTTGTTTACAGTTTTTGTTATCACATTTGTTATCATGGATACGATATTAATATTTCATTTAGGCATTTTGTATAAGGATGAAAGACTTTTTTTTTGCGTTAGGTTGATATCAAATCATAATTTTAAAATATTTTTATCATTATGTTTAAATTTGTTAACTAGTTCCCATGCTGGATCTTTTTATTAATAATACAGTATCATTTGCATAAGAGATCAGTTCACCATTAAATTTTTTGCTCTAAAATGTTATTTATATATAGTAGAAATAATAGTGGCCCCAGGACCGTGCCTTGAAGGACTCCAATTTTATTTGTAAGTGATTTACTTAATGTATGGTTAAATTTTATCGTTTAAGGTCTGTCCGTTTAGTAGCTTTATATCCATTTAAGGGCTATGTGGTCAATTCCATTTTCTTTTAAGTTTTATAGAAGTTTTTTTGTGGGAAATGCTGTGAAACCCTAATATACATTTATTTGGTTCCCTTGATCGTGCCATATCTTTCTCGGGCTTCCCGGGCTTCTTTTTCTATTTGCATTCACGTTATGTATGTTCCTTACACTCCTTTCTTCGTTCATTCACTCTACATGCCCAAACCATTTGAGTGTCCTGTTCTTACTCATTACGCTCACATCAGCATGGTATTCTATGCGAATCCAAGATTTATACATTATTTTAAAACATATACGCCTCAAGGATCTCATCTCTACAGCATTCAGTCTACTTTCATCCTTCCTCTACCAGTTCTATGCTTCACTTTTATACACCAGGGTTGGTATCGACGCCTCACTGTGAACTGCTATTTTCGCTTTTTTGGACAATTAAAATTATAAGATTTTATTTTAATTATATTGAAAGGATGGGAAATAATCTTTCACCCTGAAATGAATGACTAAAAACAAAAGTCATCAGGAAGAGACAAATTAACATTTTACTTAGTCATTGAATGCAGCCTTTCCTTTGCTACGAAATGTTTAACATAATCTTGCGTTATTGTCAGTCATCGTGACGTGACAAATGTTGCTCTGTTTATTTCCTTTTGTATCTACAACGAATACTGAAAAGTTCTACTAGATAATTATTATTACGCGTGACAGCTGTTTCGCCTTCCAAATAATTATCAAACTATTTTTATAAACAATAATTATTAGCCTGAAACACTCATCCAAATTGAAAAAAACCTTTCCGAGCAAAGATAAATATCGCCGACAGGACTCGAACCTGCACCCTTCTGATGTCCGGTCAGATGCTCTACCGTTGAGCTACGTCGGCTTATCGCAAACCCGCCAAGTTAATCAATATATACTAGTGTTTCATTCAATAATTACTGTTTTATTATATTTTCACCTGTAAACAACCAACTTTATTAGTATGAGAAAGGCTTAAAAATCAAACTGTTGTTACGTACTTATCGGTTTTAAACGCCAATTTAAATACATCTTCTTCACGGGAACCGTTTAACTGTTCTTCACTGAATATACCATAGTTTCTTCACTCGTTTATTATATTTGACCTATTCTTTTGGCTCGAGTTAGATATAGTATAATATCAGATACTTTGTTTAGGAATTTTATTATATGTAAGATATAAAGATGAAAGGATTATGAAATAGACACGTAGTTTACTCTAGCAAAGATTTAGGAAGAAATGAGGTATCAACTCCATCCTAGCAATAATGAACGAGGAATGAACCCAAGATTGAGGAAACCTAGGGCTTGTAAAGCAACTTTAGGAAAAATTATAGAGTTGCGAGCATAGACACAGATATTAAAATAAACGTATTACAAGGAATTACCAGAGAACATTACAAATCACTTTGGAATTTGCCTTAGGGATAATTTATCAGGGTATTTATAAATTCTGAGATGGGATACTGATTTTAATAGGTAATATAATATAAGGGTATTAGGTGACAGTGTCTGGTCAAAGGATTAAGGTAAACTATGGCTAGGAATTCGATAAGCAGTAATTACTTCAATTTAATGTAATGATCGACCGGCTTCGGAAGTACCCTCCATTTTTCGTCAGCACTATATTAAATCCATCATAAAATACAAAATACAAAATAATGTTAGACATTCACGAATATTTAGATATTGGAGTGGGAGTCAACCAAAGCGCAAGGGGTAATTACGGGTTTTCAGGAGGAAATATCTAGAAGAGGACTAAACGATAAATTTACTAAGTTACTCTGAACAATTATCGGTGTGCACCACTACATAAGCAAGAATCTCTTTAAAATGATTTTTTAGTGATTTGATCAGTTTTAATTACATACATTTGATGAGTTAGATGGTCAAGCGGTCTAAAGCATTTGGTTCTCATCCAGGCTGATATCCACTGCCTCCTCCATCACTGCACAAGTAACATTTTACCACTATAATGATAGTGTTAGAAGGAATTTAAGTATTGTGAAATTCGTTTGGGAAATGAGAATGTCCATCTCTCTAGAATTTTTTCTTGTCGAGTTTTATTAAATGTTTTTTTCCCTTCAGACTGCGAGTGGTATGAGAGGTGGAGATCCTGCAAACGAGATCAGACTTGCCAAGGAATCCGGGAAGGAGGACCAGTGTACCTCCCACCTGGAATCGTCTGCGTACCCGGCTGCCGCTGCCCCAGAGGTCAGGTCAGGGACGACGACGAATTCTGCGTCTGGCCCGAAGAGTGCGCCCTTCAACGTAAGTCAATCTGGTAAAAAAAATGCCGGTTTATTTTAAGTAAGTATTTTTATTCTCCTTTCTCTCTGAACTGTTTACAGCTGCTGAATATGCCGACAACGTCCTATTATTTTTTTTAATATATTCTATGAGAATCTTAACTGCTCGTTAAAGTCAGTATGATTCTAAGCCTCCTAAGTTTTTCCAAATTACTATCTCGACTTCGAATTTTTAAGAATAGTCTAAACTGTTCAAGGTCTCGACTATCTTTTGATGATTCTGTTATTCATTATTCATTGATTCAATGGTTTATTGACTGCTCCCACTGACGTCCGAATGAATAGATGTTCCACAATACTCATATTTGCCTACCATTTCAATGGCTGTAGGCAAACACGTGACAACCTAAATTTGGCACCAGGCGGGTTCACGCATTTCTCGAATACATGACGTCATCATTCGCGTATTGACTGGCGGCGAGCGATCATTAGAAAATTTTGAGGAATAAAATAATAATTACGGTTTCCTGCGCATTCAAACGTTGTAAATATAGAAATGATAATGATCAAATCAAAGATGTTACTGTACTTTACTTATTTAATTATATAATCTATGGACAGTTTCAGTGATACGAAATAGAAGACGTCCACTTGATTTTGACATTGATCCACCAATTTAAAACATTTGTAAAAAGGTTCAAACTAAATACTCCAATAAAATATTTAAACGTTTTTCTTATTTACTGTTTTACTTATTGGCTGTTTAGGTTATTTTGGAATCTCTTCCACAACTATATAAAAAAGAAGATTTGCCATAAATTCCGCACAATTGTAAAAAGCACGAATTGATCATTAGCAGATTTGCTTATAAAATAGTAAATACTAATACTTTGCAATGCAATGCGAGTTGCTTGGAGACTGTTCGGTTGCATTTATTGGCACATCAAATGACAGCGAACCGCCTAAGCTTGCCCCTCGTCCCCTTTATTTTAGTTTCTTCCCCTTCCATTCATCCTTTGGTTAATTCCTCCAGTGAATGATTGTTTGATTCGTTGATTCATAAATTAATTGAGCGAGTCATTAATTATTTTTTTTTAATTGATTCGTCCATTTAAAGTAGATCAAAATTAATAATGGTATTGTTAAGTTCTGCAAGTATTTAGTGATGTGTGAGTACATAAAAAATAATAATAATTCTTCATTCTGTGAGGTACTTACAGTTGAAATTATCATTGATTATTATAGATTCATTGATTTATCATTCCAGCCTGCCCCGACGAAAATGCAGTGCGCGTCCCTTGCGCCAACCGCTGTCCGGGGGGCACCTGTTCGCGCCCTAACCACACTCTATGCTTCATCCCCTGCGAGATAAATGGCTGCCAGTGTCGGCCCAACTGGCTAAAACTCAGCTCATCCGACCCCGTGTGCGTGCCGCGGGAACTATGCAGTCTCAGGCTGAGTGAGGCCGGATTAGCCGGTAGTGCCGAAGTCGAAGAAGTAGGAGGAGTAGAAGAAGCAACGAACCCCGACCAAACAGGCTATTGAAAATTAGACTACTAATGTTATTTTGAGTTCTCAGCAAAATAGAAAAGTGTTATGTATATACACCTAGATTTTACAAAATATACCGAAATACATGTAATCATGTAATATGTACTGATAAAGAAAAATTCTATAAAAAAAAAAAATTATTTAGTAATGATTCACGTAAATTCAGACAGATAAATGAAATTACAAATGTTAAAGCCTCGCACAATTATAAAACCATTAAATAATTAAAAATAGATATGATTCCTACTTCATTTTCAGACCAACCAAATGAACTTCTTGACTATCTAAATATTTTTTTTGCAATAAAGGCTCTAATTTAGTAAATTAAATTAAACGAAAATCAGCCACCATCGATAAAATAGAGAGGAAATAAAGGAATAAATAAAGGAAATAGCCTTAATGTAGACAATATAACAAGTGATGAAATAAGAAATCTTATAGCCGAGCAATTCAATCAAATACCTACAAAATTAATTAATTTACCGGCTGACATAACTTGTAAATCTATTAATAACAAAAGGTACTCTCCCTCTTGTCTTAAAATTGTTACGGTCATACCAATCTATAAAAATTGTTACAAAAATTATATATCTAACTATCAACCAACTAGTCTTTTAATAAAGATTTCAAAAATCTTGGAAAAACTAATGGTTACCTTTTTGGATGATAATAAAATATCGTCAATACGCAACACGGGTTTAGGGAAAACCTTTGTACTGGTGATGCTATAGCTAAAGTAACAAATACAATTATACAAACAAAAGTTAAAAAAATGCTTGGCAGTTTTTATTGATCTCCAAAAAGCTAACAGCGATACAATTTACCATAAAATACTATATTTAAAACTTTAAAAAATTGGAATGACATAACCAACTTTAAACCTTTTTGGTAGTTATGTCTGGTAGAGAACATTTTGTAAAAATTGTTAAAAAAAAAAGCACCAAAACTCTACCAATTACGTATAGTGTCCCCCAAGGAAGCGTACTAGGTCCAATACTCTTTCTCATTTATATAAATGATCTTATGAAACTTCCCGTCAAAGGAGAAATAATTAGCTTTGCAGATAATACTGTTATTATTTATTGTGAACAATACCGGACAAATATCTTCAAAGAGGCAGAGCACTGCTTGGTTGTATTTCAAAACTGGTTAAAAATGAACTCGCTTACGTTAAATATTAGTAAAACTAAATATCTAACCGTGTTAATAAAAAAAGAGGCTAATCAATGAATGAGCACACGATCAAATTATATGAATGTCAAAACAATTTACCTCATTTCACTTGCTCGCATATAACCGATGCAAAAAATATTAAATATTTTGGTATCTTATAATTGATGATGAATTTGATTGGTATTCATTTTGTGGAATCATTATTAATAGATGCATTAAAAATTACTTCGTAAACACCATTTTTTTAACATATACGTATCAACATGTTCCGACAGAATACTAAAAAATAATAATATCAAGAATAGACAAATGATAAACATAGAACAAAATAATGTGAGAATAGCCACATTATAAACATAAACAAAAAGTAATTAAAGTACGCGAGCAATTAATAAAAAATATAAATAATTAATAATTAATAAAAAGAATTATTTGTTTCCAAAATATGGTTGGAAAATTCTGAATAATTATTATTACTTGGGTGTTCCTTAACTCTACTATTAAATTATTTATTATGAAAAAAAAAGTTTTTACCTTAACCATCATTATAAGGATCGTCGAATTATTTAAAAAAAAAAAACAATTAATAAATGTCAAGATGAAATCATGAATGTTCTGAAATTTTGCAAATGTGAAAATATTATTAATAAAATTTAAAAACAAAAGATTAACATTAAAAAATCCCCAAGCCCCTAATTTATCTAGCTTACTAAAAATTCATAAAATTAATCACCCTATTAGACCTGTAATTTCTAACTGTAATGCCCCTAGTTATAAATTAGCATCTTCAATTAATAGAATAATTTTGGATAGCAATTTTTTTAAACCTAAATTCAGAAAAAAAAAATTCTATAGAATTAGTTGATCATTTAAAATCTTTAGATATTCGTAATAATGCACTTTTTGTATCATTTGTTGGTAAATGAATTTCCTGTTATTTCCTGTTAGATGAATGAAAAATTATTATTTTTAATTTACCATATTCATTGAATATTCCTAAGAACTTGTCACAGGATTCATATAGGTTATTTAATATTATTTTTAAACAAAATGATGGTTTAGCAATAGGTTCTAGTTCTAACCTTTTAGTTACTGATGTATTTTTAAACAATTAAGAGAATAAGATTTTTAATAGTTCTGCTTTATTAATAATTTTTTTTTCTGGAAAAGATATTTAGATTACGTTTTTGTAGGTGGACTGGTACTGAAAGACAACTTAATATTTTCCTTCATTTCCTACATAAACTCTATAAAAATATTAAATTCACCGTAGAAATAGGACAAACCTTCAGCATTAAACGAAACGCCGTTTCTCATGAAGCCGATATCAATCGTGAACGGATGTTCCACCGGCGTGGAGGGGATCAATGCTGCTAGCTCCTTCGAAATATCTGTAGAACATACAGCATACCTACATTGCGAATGTGTATCAGAGATGGCAGTCGGTCTGTTAACAACGAATTGTCAATCAGACGAACCGTCCTCTTTTGCACAGAATAAAGCAGGTTTATCAAGTATTTGGGAGCTCCAGCCCAGAGGTGACGTAGTTGAGATTTACATTGGATTGATTGGCAGTTGCAGGCAATGACGCATTACTGGAAATCGTCCAAGTTTCCATTCCCCAGACTTAGGGGTATTTCATAAATCAAATATTTGAACAAATGCAGTTCAGAGGGAAATAAATAAATGTAGCAACTTTATGAGTTACCAAAAATACCAACAGCCAAGTAAAAGCTGAAAAAAATAGGTGCTTGATTGTTTTACAAGTTTTTTTTGACATGCTGCATTTTGAAAAAAACCCTTGACTCTGTGTAGAAACCGGCGGTCCGTTTGATAGATTCGCCTATCTTAACAAATGGATTGCATTATTTGGAACACAGACGTCGGGTGGGAATGCTGTCCTTGTTCTACTGGTATTTTAATGGAAGATGCTCTGAGGATCTAGCGTCATTGATCCCTTCGGAATCGGTGTATAGTCGGGAAACACCTCAAACGCCTGCCCAACATTTGCACACGGTTGGCATTTGCCACATGAAAACGGGTAGATTTTATGACTCGGCTATAGAATGATCAGCCGGCCTCTTTGTTTCCTCCGAAGATCCTCCAAATAGCATCCCCAAAGATGATTATTTCCCTCGGGGCATTACGTGCGGAGTTAATGTTAAAATAAAGCTCACAAATGCAATGCGCATGCTTCTCTAAATATTCCATTAGACAGTCACCTTCCTCTTGTTTCGAAAGTAAAGTGTGCAAAATTTTATCAAGCTGAGAAAGAATTATACGGTAGATTTGCATACGAAAAAAAAACAAACACCACCCGCCCGGGACTTTCTTCTTCGTGTAATAAAAGATAATAAGAATTATACTGTAGAAAAAATATTTATTTTTTTATCGTCAAGTTGTTACTTTAAAATCGCACATTCAATAACTTCTTAATATTTATTATTGATTGAGTGGTTACGGTCCTCGGCTACTAATCTGGAGGTCGCGGGTTCAAATCTCGCCGTGGGCTAAAAAAATACGATTCGATTAATATGCGTTGTTTCGCAATTTATTAATTTAATATAATAACGTTCCAGAGTGGTAGATACTTTCAGCATCGCCCTGGTGAAAGACCAGCATTCAGGATCAAAACGTTGCTTGAAATGGCTTTAGTCGTGTTTGACGACCAGATCAGAATTAACAGGTAATTCTCCACTTTCCTCTTCCCCTGATCCCTACCGTCAGTCTCACAACGTTGTAACGTCATTTTTATCTTTGATATGGATGCGACATTGTACTATTGTCTATTACGTGTCTTTGGATTCTACATCCAGGAGAGAAAACGGAGACGACACGGGGCGGTTCAACTTGGCGGGAACATAACCTGACACGAGCAGTGGAGCGTGATGTTTTTTGCGGGAGAAGTTATTTTTATAATTGCCTTTTTTTGTCCCTAAGTAGACGCCGGGATGCGTCCATTTGATTTACCCGAAGTGGGTATGAGTAAAACCGCGAAAATCCTCTTATGGAAATGGGTTCAATTAAAAAAAAAACAAATTAGGTTATGAAACACAATCGCGTGTGCCGAGAGTGATGGAGAAAGTCCCTGCAGAATGGTGAACGGACGTCGACGGCTTGTTGCTGGAACTTCGTCCAAATAAGGTTGTATCCTTAGTTACTTTTTGTCTGACCACACGGGAGCTGTGGCGGATGGCGTTTCCTGAAGAGGTGTCATCATCTTCACTAATGGTGACCGTGGTGATCGGTGAGCGGCAGGCCTGGAGCGGCCTTGCTTTCAGCTGAGTGGATGACGCAGACAACAAGGGCCATTACTTCTTGAAGCAAATCTAAATCGTTCGTTTAAAACTTAACCTCTCTCTCTACTCTCTTCACTCCCGATGGATGTTGTGAGGAAGGCCATGATACAAGAATTAAAACCTTATTAATAAAGAAAATATGGTCTTTATTGACACAAAACCTTAATTATTACTACTAGAGAGTAGTAATAATTAAGGTTTTGTGTCAATAAAGACCATATTTTCTTTATTAATAAGGTTTTAATTCTTGTATCATGGCCTTCCTCACAACATCCCCGTACCTCATCTACTTATCTTATCCACTCATCCAGAGAAACAAAAGTCATATTCAGCGCGCCTGTAAGGGAGCGTTGCAGGTAAGCGCGCAATCTACCGATCCTACAACGTACACCAATTAGGGATGCTATAGTCCCACTGGCTGTAGACGGTTAGGGGCAATTGATTCTCTTGTATGGTACTCCAAAAATAATTTTAAAAAAGTCAAGGAAAACTTTTCTTGAGGAGAACTAGCGCGATCGGACGGCACTTCAGTGAAAAATTAGTTTGAATATAGTAAGAATAAAATTTACTTCTACCTTCCATTCAAGGGTGAAAAAATTCAAACTGTGAGACTTATCCTTGAAAACGAACTGAATTTTTTTTTAAATACATATATTTTAATTAGAAAGTCGACATTGATATTTTAAAAAAAATATAAAAATGAATGTTTGTCTGTCTGTCCTCGATTTTCTCAAAAATTAATCAATCGGCTTCGCTGAAAATAGCAGAGTTTTGTTCTTATTAGTGCCGGGTAGGTTTATAGAGTGGTTTGAATGAAATCCAATATGTTAAACTGTTGCTATAACGTTTTAAAATTAGTATGAAAAAAATTGAACCCACCATGCTGTATTGAGGTTAGCCCATATATATTCCACTCCGGTTAGCCACACAATATATATTCATAAGAAGAAGCATAGTTTGGTAGAATATTTTAAAAATGGAAAACACAAATAGGTACCCACCTGAAAACTTGATTATTTAGATATATTAATAGTCGTCACAAGGCGTTACTTTCACTACCAAATCAATTATGGCACCCAAACGTCAAGCAATAATTTACAACGTCATAAGCAAAACAAAAAAAAACTCCCGAGCAAGGAACAGTAAACGCCAACTAGATTTATTAATTAACTCCTGACAAAAATTGTATATACAACGTAGATTTAATTTTAATTGCACCATTCTGAAGATGCCCGTTAAGGGGTGAAACCGGTCCGGTCTGAACGAAACAAATGGAAGATACTTAGAAGGTTTTATTTATCTAAAATTCATATAAGAATCCATCATGAGATTATAGTTTTAAAAATGGAAATAAGATTAGAAGAGTTTTGGGGTCCAAGGGGGATTTAAAAAAATTCAAAGAGAAGGTTGATTAAATCATTTAATTGAATTAAATATATTAAAAGCAGTAAAAGAACTAATGAAAGTTTTTTTTTATAAATCAATTGAAAGAATTAGAAAAAATATAAGTTAAAAGGGGCTGAAGGAAATTAAATAAAAGGAGGAAGCAAAGGAAACCAGAATAAATCATTATAATGAATTTCTTGTATTTTTTCGGCATTCACTATATAGCAATTTGTAGACATTTAGTTTTAAGAACGGTCGTCAATGGCACGGTTGTGTCGAAACCGGTGGCGAATTTATTCATCCAAAAATAGCAAAAGTACATAATAAATTAAAACTTCCTAACAAAACAGTATAATGAACATAGACCGAGGAATGAAAGGATTTTTATAAAAATAATGTATAAAATATTAAAATTAACAGTTTTAATAAATAAAATAAAGTACTAGAATTTAAATATTCAATTTAAGAAAGATATCCAGAGGAATGAATGAAATGAAAAATAAAAAAATTACTGGAACTAAAATAATTAATAGCAAAATCCTTAGGGCTGCGGTGCCTGTTTCATACAAAACTGAATTTTGGATTGGAGGCCAAAATACCCATCCAAACTGAATGTTTTTTAATTAAAGGTTTAGTAAATATCTAGTACGGATGAGAATTATTTTATTTATTTTTGTTTTACATTATGAAATATCGGCCATTAAAGGAATTGATTTTTCGCGATTTTAGAGGCACCTTTAACAATTATTCAGGGGCTAACGGTGATTTAAAAAAAAAGTTTTACCCCGTCTCCTTTAATAATATGATGTAACATAAAATTAATTTTCTTTTAAACATATTAAAATAAGCATTATGGTGGACTTTAAATTAAATTAAAAACGACCAATTTACGGTGGAACACTAATTGCCATACAGAATTTAAAATATCGACCTGAAAAAACTTTTTTTTTTAATGTTTCATTTTTTATATTTTTATTTATGCAATTATACTTACATAGCAAATGTGATATATTTTTTAAAAAGTACGATAAACCCGCAAATAATATCTAAGCTGCCTCTAAGATTATGAAAATTGATTTTTTTTTCATGGCACATACTAAAAAAATAAAAAATAAATAAATAAAATACTTCTCATCCCTACTAGATATTTACTAAACCTTTATTCCAAAAAAAAACCCATATCATTTAGTTTGGATGGGTATTTTGGCCTTAAATCCAAAATTAAATTATGTGTGAAACAGGCAGCGCAGCCGTTCCCCTTAAATAAAAATAAAGAATGTTCCGTGAGACTTATGTGACCAAATGACTGCGATGGGCTGGACGTGTCTTCTGAAAGAATACTAGATTACAGGACACTATGGGTGTGTGGTGGGCCAGTGCAGGCGAGCAGTGTCCACAATTAGATCGAGGAAGACGGACCGCGACTAGTTGTGAGAATTTATTTACAAATGGGGCGAAATGCCACCCAGGATGTACGATTTAGTTACCATTTATTATAAAGTACTATGGTTCATAACAAGAATGTTACACATTTAGCACTGTTATATACCGTCAAGTACTCGATTTTTTAATATCCATTTCGGTCGATATTAACACCGAAGGGTAATCATTGGTCAGGGGTACAAAGAGGATGGAGCTCCTAAGGAGCGGGGGCCCTTTCACTCGTTGGTGTGAGTTTAGTGTGAACATCAAAGAGATCGGTCGCCTTGGTGGCCGTTCCTGGTTTGTAGTCAAATCATTATTTTAACTGATAATCAAAAATATGTCTCTCAATAGAATGAAAATGACATTTTTGGATATCAAAGTGAATTTATCGAAACAGTGGTTGTCTTCTCACGTCGGCGTGGTGTGCTGTGATTCTGTTACACTTCGAGACGACCACTTGTAGCCGGGGTAGTGTTTATTTCGATTTCATTGAAAGTTTGGTTTCAGTCGAAACAGTGGTTGTCTTCTCACGTCGGCGTGGTATGCTGTGATTCTGTTACACTTCGAGACGACCACTTGTAACCGGGGTAGTGTTTATTTCGATTTCATTGAAAGTTTGGTTTCAGTCGAAACAGTGGTT